>JAHQIV010001330.1:0-12345 GCA_030463285.1 Phytophthora europaea
CCCAGCGTCGAGGAGAGTCCCGAGTTCCCCGGCGGCCGTGTAGCCATCTTGTTCGGCTCGCAGACCGGCACGGCCGAGGGCTTCGCCGAGGTGCTGAAGAAGGAGGGGCGCAAGGCCGGCTTCCAGACGCACGCCATCGACCTGGAGGACTACGATGCGGCCCAGAAGCTCCAGGACGAGCGGCTCGTGATCTTCGTCATGGCTACATACGGAGAGGGCGACCCGACGGACAACGCCGTGGACTTTGTGGACTTCCTGAAGGACAAAGAGCAGGAGCTGGGCGACAAGGCGCTGGCCGACGTCAAGTTCACGGTCTTTGGCCTGGGCAACACGCAGTACGAGCACTACAACGAGATGGGGCGGCTCGTGGACCGACTCATGGAGGCTCATGGCGCCCAGAGGATGTTCCACTACGGAGAGGGCGACGACGACGCCACGCTGGACGAAGAGTTTGACGAGTGGAAGGAGCCCCTGTGGAAGGCCATGAGGAAGCAGTTCATCGCCGCTGACGACGAGCAGGAGGACGGTGGAGACGCCAAGGACGTGGACGGAGAGACGCTCACTGCTCCTGAGTACGAGTACGAACTGGTGGAGATCCGCGCCTCCGAGGCGGAGACGCTGGCCGATGCTGCCAAGAGCGTCAAGATGAAGGCCTCGACCAAGCATTTTTTCACGGCCAAGAGCGCCAAGGTGGTGGTGAACAGAGAGCTGCGCCCGTCCACGGACGGAGGCTCGACGGTGCACGTGGAGCTGGATCTGCGGGGCACTGGCGTCACGTACGAGACGGCGGACAACTTGGCCGTGCTGGCTGAGAATGAGACGCGAGTGGTGGAGCAGCTGGCCAAGCGTCTGGACTACGACCTGGACCAGTGGGTGTCGCTCAAGCCCGTGGGCGAGGATCTGAACTGCGAGTACCCCTTCCCGTCGCCGTGCACTGTCGGAGAGATTCTGACGCGGTATTTGGCCATCAACAGCGCCCCACGCAAGGGCCCGCTGAAGCAGCTGGCGTTCTTTGCGTCGGACCCCACTGAACGTGCGGAGCTCGTGCGCTTGGCCTCGAAGGAGGGCAAGGACGAGTACCAGAAGTGGATCCACGAGGACGAACGCTCGTTTGTCGACGTGCTGGAGCACTTCCGTTCGGTCAAGGTGTCGGTGCAGGCGCTGCTACACATCGTGCCGTTCCTGCTGCCGCGATACTACACCATCTCGTCGTCGAGTCTCGTGAACCCCCAGCGTGTGCACGCCACTGTGAGCCTCATCGAGAGTAAGAAGAGCGATGGCCGCATGTTCCGTGGAGTGTGCTCAAACTACCTGGGCAGACTGCAGCCTCTGGATGCCCACATGGACGACAAGAAGAAGCGCGACAGTCGTCCTGGTGAGCAGGGTTCCAAGAAGCCGCGCGAGTGGCCCAATGCTCGCATCTTCATGCGTGCGTCGACCTTCCGTCTGCCGAAGAACCCCCTCACGCCTATCATCCTCATCGGACCTGGAACCGGTATCGCTCCCATGCGTGCCTTCCTGCACGAGCGTGCCAAGCAAAAAGAGGATGGCATTGAAGTGGGTAAGTCCATCATGTATTTCGGCTGCCGCCGTCGTGACGAGGACTTCATTTACAAGGACGAGCTCGATCGCTTCCAGGAGAGCGGTGTGCTGAGTGAGCTGCACTTGGCATTCTCGCGCGAACAAGAGAAGAAGGTGTACGTGCAGCACTTGCTCGTGCAGAACGGCCAGGCTACCTGGGAGCTCATTCGCGACCACGACGCGTACATATACGTGTGCGGTGCCACGAGCATGGGCAACGACGTCAACAAGGTGCTGCACGAGATCATCGAGAAGTTCGGCGGCCAGTCTGCAGACGAAGCGCTGGCTACGCTCAAGAAGTTGCAAGACGACCACCGCTACATCCAGGAGCTGTGGGCATAGAGGTATAAAGGATAAAGATTGGAGCGAGACCCGAGTGGGCGACGAGAGAAAAGCGGCTTCCACCAGCGTGCCTCGTACCGAGGCTGTGCTGGACTAGAACTGGCTGCGTGGTACTAACATGCATGCTTTGATTAACACGTCTGTTGTATTTGGCAGTCTCTATCCTGTTCTTCTCAAGCTTCTTACTAATCCTCATGCTTGTATTTCGTGTCGTGTAGGCCCAGTAGTAGGTTTATATCGCACTCAAGCGTCTGCTGTGGGCTGACCATCACCGGACAGTGTATGGTCCTCGTGTTCATTACCAGGTTGTTCGGACAAGTATTGCTTTTTCATCGACGGAGGTTCCGATGACCTTGGCAATTCGTTGTTGTTGTTGCCGTCAGTATTCCTGCTGTGCCTACTGATGCTTCCGCTGCTTCGAGAACGTGGAGACGCAAAACGTTGCAACGCTCTGGTTGACGGCGTTTTCTTCAGTGTGTTTGCATCTCCGGCCGCTGTTAGACTACCAAGATAAGCTGAGGAATGACCGGGTGGTATATCGTCCTCATATTCTGCAATGCGTCCGAGTGATGTTATCATCTCGGACGATTTCCCACCGGGCAAACTTCTTCTTGCTGTAGATGGCACTGGCAAAGGAGACACGGATGACCCAGTGGTTCCTGTTACCTTGGCCAACTCCGCAACCCAGCTGAGCACTCGTACGGATGCCCGCCATTGTCGCTCAGTTTGTGGGCTACGAAGCAATCTCGCCAGCGCTGCCTCCAGCTCCGGAACGGGTCTCCACGTTGACTGTTTCCGCCTGAAAACGTCTCGAAGCAGTTCTTCCAGCAGTAAGAACACGAAGTTGCATCGCTCGTCGTTGAGCTCGGCACCGCTTGATTCCAATCGTGGTGCTTCTCTAGTCTGCGGCCCAGCAGGTTGGGGCAAGCACGCCACGAGGACTTCCAAGCTCAGCTTCAAGCCGTCAAATTCGACACCACTGTCTTCATGCTCCAAGCTGTACATTGCAGGAACGTATGTGGCCATGAACGTGGCTGCCAGTTTGCGGGCACTGTCTCGTCCAGACAGGGTAAATTCTCGCATTTGGAGCAGCCCTACAAGTTGATCCGGAGTTCCAGCGGTTTGCCAGAGCACTACCAGATCATCCCGAGTGTAACAATCCGAGTTGGCCTCCTGTCTCGAGTTATTTGCCTCACTCGATGGAATGATTAGTGCAGGCAGCAATGCAAGCGTGCAGATCACGAGATGTTCGCGGGCTGATACGCCGAGCAAGTCGCAGGGTACAAGCAAAACCGCCTTACGCAGCATTTCCAACGCTCGTGCACGGCTTTCAAACCCTTCGTCGGAGTACACGCAACGTACAATTTCCATGAGAACGGAGTTGCGGGCAGTAGTGGATTCCCACTGTGCGGGTCGTGTGCCCCGAATGACGTCCTGCACCAAGGGATGGCTTGAGAACGGAGAGCGATCCCAGAGTATTGACAAGACTTCCAAAGCTCCAGCATGCAACGAGGGACTGCTACTCGGTGTGTTGTCACGCTGCTGCCGACAATGCGTAAGCAGTGCAAGCGCCACCCAGAACACTTGAGGAAACAGCACCATTCTGGACATTGGCATGCTCCGAATCAACATCGCAAGCAGAGCTAGACATTCTCGAGCAAGTGACGATGGTCTCGATTGCCGAGTATCCTCTACGCCAGCGGTGAGCGTTTGCCGAAGTAACGCAAGTACCGAGAGAAGAACATCCCCTTGAAAACGCGGAGATAGCTGGGTGTAGGCTACCAAGGCAAATCGGATGCATACTTCATGAGGCAGTGAGGGTCGTCGTCGAATTTCCAGGCTCTCTGACGTTGATGAAGTCTCGAGTGAAATGGTCATCGCTATCTCTTGGACGCACAGCTCGCTCCAGGTCTGGATTTCGGTGGCTGACAAGCACACAGCAAGAGCTCGCAGAGCCTCCAGGAACTCCTCACGTTTCACCCGAGAAGAAGATTGTGTGTTTTTCTCGTCGATATTAATTCTTGACGTAGAAGCTTTGATCAGAGCTAAGGCCGCAGCAAGGAGACTGCGCGGTGCTTCCAGGAGCGGGAGAACTGAGTGGAGTAGAACGTGACAGTGCTGAATAATGCTGTTTGACGCGATTTCCTCGACACTGTCACTTTCCAGCATCGCGAAAAGCGTTGTGAGTGCGATATGTACCAGGTGGACAGCTAACGCTCGCACGTCGGCATTAGAAGTGCTCGCTCCAGCCTGAAGTAGATGACAACTGGTATCGCCAGCTAAAGTCACAAGAGCCGCCAACTCGTTCAGCGCAGTCGCAACTTCGCTAGGATCTGGTTCTTTTGCGGCCATGAGCGGAAGCTGAAGAAGCAGCAGCCGGAGTACATCTGGAGCTGCGTCCTGCCATCGACAAAGCCACCACATGACCATCTTCGCCGTCTTGGAGGGTGACTGACTTTTACGTTGCTGTCGAAACAAAAAGTTGACGATTTCTCCGAGATTCGTGTCGTCGCCTCCGGTGCTCGCAAAAGCGAGTGTAAGCCAGATATGGTCAAGCTGCTCTCCACAAGTACCCCCAAGAGCGGTGGTGAGGCCAAATAACAAGTCGAGCAGCTCGGCAGATCTATTGCTCGGTTCATTGGGCGTCCAGAGCGGTACTTCAGCGAGCCAGGGTAATACGGCGGCTAACATTTGTCGCTGCTGGGTTATGTCGTCACGGTCCTGGAGAGTGCTATCTGGCATCGATCGCAATACCGCAAGACTCACACGCAAGCTGAGGACGGAAAATCTTGACGCCAACAGCGCTGACACGCTAACCTGCAGCCGACCAGCGACCAGCCCTTCGAGGGCTGGACTGTAGTATCCCTGCAAGCTCCAACGAGTTGCTGCAGACTCGTCATCGTCACAGATCGCGTCAGGCTCGCAAACGAGTGCAGCGGCCATATCAAGCGCTACCTGACGATGCTGATGTACCAGCTTATCGTCAAGCTGAACGCCCACGTGGAGCAACAGTACATGAAGAAGGCGTACGGCAAGGTAAGACTCCTCACCGTCTTTAATATTGCCGCGCCGTTCTTGCAATCGAAGAAGCATTGACCGGAAGAAACTCATAACCTCATTAGAGGCGCCGAGTGCTTCAAGATACTGTCGAGCCACCCGAAGCGCGGACTTATCTGCGCTTGAAAATGGATATGTTGCCTTCTCGAGACAGCGCTTGGCCACGTGGTTGAATCGGGCGGTCCCAGGGGGTAACTCTAGTAGAACGTGCAATGCTCGTTGTGCAAGTTCATGGAGGTCGTTGAAATGAGAAAACGCGACGCCGTCCATGCTGAAGCATGCGTCCAGCCATGTTGCTACACTGTCGCCATCCCAAGTTCCAGTCCCATCTGCAGATTTTAAACTACTGCGTAGTAGTTCTGCCAGGGTCGAAAACGCTCGGTGACAAATGAAGTACTGGGCCACGCTCCGAGATGCCATGCACGCTTCACTGGAAGATCCACTCGCACTCAGTAGCTGGTGCTGGTTATCAATCCAGATCCAAGGGAAGACAAGTTTCCCGTCACGAGCGGTGTGGACATCACACTGCTTCATCCAGTGAGAGTAAAGCTCGCAACCTGTTTCTGGGGCCACGAAACCTGCATGGAGATATCCTGTCACAGCAGCACTCGCGAGATCCTTATCGAAGGATCCAGACCAACTAAGCAGCAATGCTGCTAACTTGTCGTGGGGTAGCTGTACTACTGGTTTGACGGCCGCGTTTGAATGGAGTAGCAGCGCCCGTAAAAGTGCGATGAAATCTAGTTGCACCATGAACAGCACAGGGTTCTCGTCCAGTACCTGCACCGAGGAGTTAAAACTCAGAGATCCATCACTCGCCTCACTGTCGACGGAAGAATTTGTGGCGTCTTCAAACGTAGTCGTCATCTTAGCTAGAAATGCCGAGACAGCCCGACGAAGTCGCTCTGTCACGGGACTCCCCGACTCGAGTTCTTCGTTATCATCATGCTCACGGGTTCGAGACTCCAACAAAATTCGGTAACATCGACCGACTGCCCATTGCAGACCGAATTGAGCGATTCGCGCGTGCTGCAGCTCAAGCAATTTCTTCTTGGGTAGCTTTGCCGGTTTGGGACTGCGGATGCGTTGCAATGTACTTGTTGTCAGTGAATTCCCGTCTGGCGCGTCTTGTTCCCCGTTGCTGGAAGGTGCGGTAAATACTTCACCTTCAAGCCGGGCTAGAACCTCCAGCAGTGTCGGAAGTGCCACAGAACCAGCGTGGCCCAATGCTAAAACCGCAGCATTTCGCTGTCTGACGTTGGTGCTACGAAGATAGCAAGCGATTTGGCGTACGAGGGTTGCCACCATCGCTGATGGGGCCACGCTTGGGGGCTCGGACGGACAAGATGAAGCATTTTCTGAGCAGAATGAAGACAATTCCGTCTTGCGGGTCGGTGACTGTAGCATTGGACACGCCGACACCGTGGCCAACAACGCCAGGTTTCTCCAGCGAGCAAGTTCTCGTTGGTTTTGCTGAAGCGAGTCTCCTGGCACCGGCGTCACGGAAAGCACAGGCTCCAACTTGGCAACCTTGTCAACCACATCGGTCCAAATGTATGCGATCACGTCGGGAGCTCGCCTCGCTAGACTTCTGAAAACACGTGCAAGACAGAGAGACCATCGAAAGCTGTGGCGATCCGTGGTGTCGATGATTAAGCGTCGGAAGGCTGAGTGTTTGTCGACAGGTTGATCTGGTCGTGTGTCCTCGGCTATCTCCGGACCAAAGCTGAAGAACGCCGTTTTCAAGTCGGAGTCAAGGTCGCCAAGAAGTGTCCATACGCTTGGGCGGTCGACTAGTGGCAGCTGAACCGAGCTTCGTACCAAAGACTGCTCGCAGCACACCACACGCGCTTCATGTGCGACTTCGAGCGTTTCCAATGCAGTGACTCGTAGTGATTGTTCGGCTTCAATGTTGTCGTCTCCGCGAGCAAGAAGGTAGACGGCAACGGCCTCCACCTGGATTAATGCCGCGTATCGGTCTTGAGAGCTTTCCCAGCGTGTCGTGGTGGCTCTAGATGGCTCAAGCAACTCACTCAGCAGCCTCAAGATGACGATCGCTCCTGCTGCGTCGCTGACTGCAACGGGGTTGCTTGCATTCATCCGCATTATGTGATCGGTCAGTTCACGCACAACCATGCCAGCTCCAGGTGGTGGAGGCTCAGTCGAGTGGGGGCTTTGTGGACCGATAAGAGCAAGGAGGGCTTCGTGAGCTCGACGATGCACTGCCAGTTCCGCGTTGATGCTGGTACGCACAAGGAGCCGCAGCTTTTGCTCATTACTCAGAGCCAAGTGCGCGTAAAGTGGCGGCATCAAAGCCAATGCTGCTGCGAAAGTCGCCACTGCGACGCCCTGTGTCGGGTCTTTCCAGTGCTCTTCTTCGTCATCGTCTCCATTGCTGTGTCTCAACTCACCAAGCTGTAGTGCATCCCTGCTCTTCGTCGCAGCGGGGATCTCAGTTAGTAGTTTGTGCCCGATCTGCGTGCTGCACGCCAGAAGTACTCGACCTACGAGTTCGCCGATCATTTGCCTGCTGGCGAGGAGGTCACTGCTATTCACCCGGAACGACAGGCGGGTTTTATCGTCACGATCATTTCGCGAAAGAAGGCCAGCCAGAGCTTCCAGTCCGATCAGCATCTGCGGATCACCGACACGCACGGGCTCCGACAGGAGGGGGCGAAGATGATTTTGTACTGTGCAGGCCATATTGTACGACGCTATGGCGCGTGATACGCGCACCAAAGCTGGTAGTGCTATCGTTTTGAGAGCTGTGAAGCTGCTGATGCTGGCGCTGTTCGGAGTCTGTGGTCGTAAACGCTGTAGCGAGAAGAAGACCCAGGCCTGCGTCGTGTTGATGGTCCCCTCGCAGTCTGAACCGGTCGGCGCTCCTGTTTTCGCTGCCCCCGAGTCACGCAGCAAGAAGTGGCGGTGCATCATGTACGTAAAACTCAACTCCAGACTTGGTAGAACGTTGTACGTCGTCGCACCTCCAGCGCTGGAATCCTGGTTGAGCTGCTGTTGCAGTCTCAGCAACGCGAGGGTATCGTCGTTCCAGTATCGTGTGAATATCTCGCCTGGAGCGAGCGCCAGCGCAACAGCTCGAAGAGACCAAGACGATGCTTCGAGATGCTGCTGAGCACGACCTCTTCCCTTCTTTTTGGCACAGTCGGTCAGTCGCAGTGCGGCAGCGTGGAGGTCGCTGACGCAACGACTCCAGTCACTGCCCGTGGATGTGTATAACACGCTGAGTTCGAGTCGATCAAGTGAATCGAGCTCTCGGATAAGCATCTGAGAGATCAGGTGCGCACACGCGCTACGTACGTGAGACCGATGGGGTTTCAGCAGCAAGGGCATCACCACCCGTAGCCATCGAGCAGCCCCCGACATACGAGAACTCAACGTTGCATTGGGGACAGCTTGGCTGGGTGCCAGACCGAGTCGAATGTGGCTTAGGTGCTTCAGATACGGATGCTGGGCGATGTCACCGCTCCCTGTCGACGGTTTGGTCGCATTCCAGACTGCAGCACGAGCGAGAATTTCATTCTGCAGCTTCATACGAGAGACATCCGGTGCCAAACAAACTGCAAGACCCAGGACATGACCCCAGACAATTCCCGCTTCAGTCGTGCAACCCAAGCAAACCGCCAACGCGTTCGCAGGACCAGAACTGCTCTGAGACTTGGGCTTGGCCTTCCGCATCGTCAAGTACGAGAACAAGGTCCCGGAACTTTCAGCTCGAGCTCGACGTTGAGTCTCTTCATCAGCTTGCCACGCGCGCTGGAAAGCCAGGAAGCATCGAGCTGCTGTTAGCGCGACCAGTTCATCAACCACTGCACGTTCATTAGAGTTGATCTCAATGTTCGAAGGCGTCTGAGGAGCTCGGAATGCAATCCGCAGCAACGTCGCTACCAGCCACGACGCCACGGGGTCAATCGGTGACTGCTGCTGAACTAGTTCTGCTGCTCGCGCTGCTTCAGCCGCAGAGGGGGGAGGCAACGCACCACCGACTACAGCACTCGATGAAGCAGCCGCCGCCGCACTGGAACTCTCGACAGCTTGCAGCCACGTCAGCAGCAGCCTCGCAATACCCACGATGCTTGAAGGTCCTCGTCTTCGTCGGGTGCTGGTGATCACGGAGCTCAGACACTGCAGTCGCTTCAAGTCCCGCTGGAAGTTGGCTATGTCTGTTGACACCTCCTTCTGCACTGAATTCGTCGCTGCTTCGACCGCGACGTCACCTGCGTCGTCTTCATCGACGAACGGTTTGTTCAGGTCCTCCTCGACGTCTTCAACTCCGTTCTTGGTCGCCATAGTCGCGAGTGCGTTGGCGGCGGTGGCGACGTGGGTGGCCATGAATGCATCCAGAGCACGCTCCAGCTCTCGCAGGGCAGCATCGCTGGTGTAATCTCGCGTCGTGCCTCGCTTCATCACGAAAGCGTCCAGGGGTCTCAGACGCCCCCAACTCACTAATTGGGGAGGAGGCGCTAGCATCCGCCGCCGGGAGACAGCAAAGAGACGCTGGAGCGTAACGGGAGCTCGGTGTTGGAGCTGGTGTCGCTAGGACGGAGAGCAAAGGGCGCTCGTGGTCATGAGCACGCCGCCGTGTCGACCTCTGCCACCTCCGAAAGCGGACGACAATGATTCGATCCTCTTGTCCCCATTGATGACCCTCATGCCCACGGGATATCGCAACATCCAGCCCTTCCAGAAGGGCAAAGGCTGGCACACGAACGGCAGGACGCCGCGACATCGAGCAGCGTCGACCCAAGCTTCGGAAAATTCAGATGTCGACCAGCATGGGTCGGTCTCGGAAAAGGAGCGCGCTGTCGTGTTTCCACTTCTACCAGGTCACGAACACCTCCGACCAGGTACTCAGGGCCCCGACGCTAGTGCAGTCGAAGGTGCTGCAGCGAATTCGAGTCACGGAGACCAGGTGGACGACCGACAGGAGAAGGACGAAGCTGCGACGGTGATATCTCCGAGGGCACCTTCGACTCCACCAACGAATGGAGCACCTCGACGACCGTCGAGATCAGATGCCCGCGGAAGTTTTCGTACTCGTGCGTTGTCTGGATCTCCTAGCAACGCGTCTCGACCTACGTCGCCTGCTACGATTTCTGGTGATGAAAACTTGAAATATCGAGGAACGGAGGACGTCAAGGCAGTGCCAGGACCAGATCCGATCATAATGCAGCAGCTTTGGCAGGAGTACGCGGCACGTTCGCATGCTGCAAACCGGCAGGCTGATGCAACTGCATACCACGAAAAAGTGCATCGTCGCTACGGTGAGCAGCGAGCGCTGAAGGAACGCATTGCACAGCTGGAACAAGCTCTGGAGGCGATGGAGCACGAGAGGAACCAAGCTCAAGCTCAAGCTGACAACGCTGGCAAACAGCTCGAGCTTCTTGCTCAGGCGTCAGAGTTTACGGAGACTGGCCCAACTTCACCGACGCTTAAGACAGTGCGAAGCTCGTTTCTCAAACCTCCCCAAGCAGGAGAATTGGCAAATGCCGAGGAGAAGTCGTACAGGGAGCGCAGTTTCGCTCTGGAGCGAGCTCTATCGCAGGCGAAGGTCTCGCTTTCAGCTCTACAAGAGCAGCTCCGACAACAGACAGATCAAGCGGCAGAGCGGACACAGGCACTAGAGGCACAACTGGGCTTAGAACGGAACACAAGTCTGGAGCTAGCGCGTCAGCTACGCGAAATCTCCGCGGGATTTACCCGTGCATCAGCAGACCTTGTGGAGACGCGGGTGGCTCTAGAGCGTGAGCAACAGCGCTCACAAGATGTTGTCGAGCAGGCGCGCTTGCAAAATGCTCAGCTACTGTCCGATACGCGTCGAGAACAGCTCGAAACTCGACTGAAGCTTGCTGTGCGTTCGCTCGGACGTGAGGCTTTGAGCCACAAAATGGAGGCGTTGATGAGCCGCACAATGCGCGCAGAGCAGAGTATGCGCGTTGCTCAGCTCGAGACGGAGCGAGTGTGTCGAGAACGTGATGCCACGCGCGAGCAGTTGGAGCAGGTGTTAAGCAGTCACGCCCTCAAGTATCACTCGCTTGGTGCCGCAGGAGGTATACCAGGAATTTTAAAGCGAAGCACTCAACTCACGACCGGGTCAAGAATGCTCAGCGACCAGTTGTTGCTGTTGCAAGTGCTGTACGAGGAAGCAGAAGAACCCGAAGACCCAGACGATGGCTTTAGTGTGCACTTGGTGGCGTATGAACCGCGTTCAGCGCAGGACGACTTCCTCACGTTCCACCTTCGAGACATTCAACGGCTTGTTCCCAACCACGACAGCTTTTTGGCGCAGCATTCGGTACGACGTCGTGAGCGGTTAGAAGCGCTGGCTGAGCTGCTGGTTGATCATGTTCATGCTGGGTACAAGAATGGTCACTTGGTGCTGTCGGAGACGAGCGGTCCTGAGGCAGCTTCGAGACTTCCGCGCGAACAACTCGCGGCACAACAAGAGCAGCAGCACACGCAGCAGGTGACAGTGTATAGAGGAACGCGATACCTCTCGCTCGTTGGATCTCACGACGATAATGCAGTCCTCGTAGAACTGTACGTGGCGGAGGCTTTCGCTGCAGCAACTTCGCAAGTATGGTGGTTGGAGGTTCGAGCCGTGGTGTTGGGCCGGGAGGGTGGCTGCGACAACGAGGCATTAAGCACCAAGGTGGATCTGTGCCAGTTGCTGACATTCTGCTCAACGTTTGCTAGCTATCGTCCTAGTCAAACTCATGACGGCATGGGCCGGGAGGGTGGCTGCGACAACGAGGCATTAAGCACCAAGGTGGATCTGCGCCAGTTGCTGACATTCTGCTCAACGTTTGCTAGCTATCGTCCTAGTCAAACTCATGACGGCGGTAACAGTGACGATGCTGAGCTTTTTGCGGTGCACGAAGCACTGCTTGAGCCATTGTTTGACAGTCTCCGAATTGTGCTATCAGCTGGTAATGCATCAAAGTTGGAAGTAGTTGGCGTTGAAGATGAAAGTCGACCGTCAACAAGTGCTGAGCATCAGAACCGACGACGAAGGCTGTCAGTCGAGTACCAAGATAACGCTACTCTCGAAGGACCTGAGGAGAACGAGATTGAGTCGTATCGAAGTAAGATGGCCATTCCGAGCACGCTTACGCACCAATGTGTTGTCAACGTGGATGATGTATTTTACTGCGTGCGGCTGCAAGAACTTTGGGATGGCGAGTTACTGCTGGACATCACCATGGATAACCCGGAGACGCAACAACACTTCCATCGGGTACTACACGAGCCGCAGCTAGCAGAGTTAGCTGAGCGATTGGTGCGAGATGGTTTTTACGAACACGAATTGGATGAGGACGGAGATTTGAAGGACCGGAAGGCTGCTGC
>JAHQIV010001331.1:0-12329 GCA_030463285.1 Phytophthora europaea
CCGTCCCCCTGGACGACGACACGAGCGTGCTGTTCCTCGACACGGAGGGCCTCGGCAGCGTGGACCGCGAGCAGACGCATGACACGCGCATCTTCGCGCTGGCGCTGCTGCTGGCCTCCAACTTCGTGTACAACAGCCGCGGCGTGATCGACGGCAACGCCATCGAGGACCTGTCGCTCGTGGTGAACCTGTCCAAGCACATCCAGACGTCGTCGTCGTCGTCGTCCAAGGACGCCGCCGACCGCCTGCACGAGTTCTTCCCGAGCTTCCTGTGGGTCGTGCGCGACTTCACGCTGCAGCTGCTGGACAACGGCAAGCCCATCTCGTCCAAGCAGTACCTGGAGAACGCGCTGCAGCCCACGGGCGGCTACAGCGACGACGCCGTGGAGAAAGACCAGATCCGAGCGCTGCTCAGCGACTTCTTCCGACAGCGGGACTGCGTGACGCTCGTGAGGCCCGTGGACGACGAGCAGAAGCTGCGCAACCTGCCCAAGGTGCCGTACGAGGAGCTCCGGGACGAGTTCCGCAGCAGCTTCGAGAGTCTGCGCAAGAGGCTCTTCGGCAAGGCCAAGCCCAAGACCATGTTTGGCAAGCCGCTCAATGGAGCCATGTTCGTCAACCTGGCGGGCTCGTACGTGGAGGCGCTCAACAGCGGCAAGGCGCCCGTGATCTCCAGCGCCTGGAGTCGCGTCGTGCAGGCGCAGTGCCACGACGCACTCGAGGACGCGGTGGAGAGGTACAAGGCAGAGCTGCATGCGCGTGTGCGCAGCTACGTCTCGCCGGAGCAGTACGAAGCAGATGCTGGCTTTGAAGTGGTTGGGGAGGAGGATGGTGAACTTGAAGTGGTTGACAACGGCCAGGGCGCCAACGCCATGTTCGACGAGCACGGGAATTTGCGGAGCGTGGCGCTGCGTCCTGAGCTCGAGATGCAGGATTCGATAGACGAGGGAGAAGACCCGACAGCGCCCGAGAACGAGATGATCGAGATTATGGAGAAGGATGCCGATGCTGAAGGGACCAGTGTGGAACGCACGCGCTTGCCTTGCGCTGAAGACAGACTGAAGAAGTTGCATCGACTGTGCAAGCGGTTGGCAAAGAAGAAATTGCGTGAGATCGTGGATGGCGACATGGGTGCTGACGCCGAAGCTGGAGGCGGTGATGACTACATGGCGCACTTCCGTGCTGCAGTGACTGCGGAGTTCGACTCGTACCGACAACAGAATGCAGCAGCATCCATGGCCTACTGTAGACACGTGCTGGATGTGTCAAGTCGCCCCGGCACGGAGTATTTGGCTCACCCTGAACAGCACCGCCAAAAGTCTGCTATGGAGCTTTTCCGTGAAACGCAGAACTTCTTACAGGATGACCTGGGTACACTACACAAGGAATATTTTGCTCACGCAGTGGGTCCATCAGCTGATGCGGCATATTGTGAGTTCATCAGCCAGCGCGTTTTGTCGCAGGTAATTCAACGCACTGAAAACACGAACGCCGCCCACATGACAGAGGTACGCGGACTTGAGAAGCTGATGAATGATCTGAGCGTGAAGGTTGCGGTGGCGCAAGGACAAGCAGGAGCGATGCAGGAACTCTCCGCTCAGCAGCAGCAGAAGTGCGAGCTCGGAGTAAAGGAGGCTGAGCAGCGCTGTGCGGCTGAGCTGGCTGGACTTCGCTCCGCTCTGGAGTTTAAGACAAACGAGCTGGAGCATATTCTGAACCACAATGCTACCATGAAGCGCCTGGCCGATACAGCGCAACAGGGCCAGTATCGTGCAACGGAGTTCGCGTCCTCAGCATTTGCTCAAATCCTGTGTGGCTACCTCATCAAGCAGCACATAGCCCCTGGAGCTGGCGGCTCAGCCCGCGCCAAGTGGCAGCAGCGATACTTCGTTCTACAAGGACCACAGCTAAGCTTCTACGACACCAAAGAGGACTATGAGCGCTGCCGCTCAGACAACCCGCCGATGGATGTCACTGGAGCGATCATCGAAGACAACTATGCTGTACCGGAAGCCTTCAGCGTCTCCTTCCGCGATGACAAATACTATCCGTTGCAGCTTCACGCCAAGTCTCGCGAGGTCAAGGACGAGTGGGTTCGCAGTCTGCGTGCAGCTGCGGCTGGTCGAGGGGGAGCGCGCAGCCACGCTTCATCGAACTCGTCGATAGGATCGTCGGCCAACATGAACGGAGATACTGGCGCGTCTGCGGCCTACCGCGGCGGAAGGGAGACGCCTCCTAGCTACGCAGACTCAGCATCCTCCGCCTATCGAGGTGGTGGTGCAGCGGGATACGCATACCAAAATTCTTCCTCGAACTTGTACGGTCCTACCGGTGGAAATGGAGGTGGCCGATACATGCAGATGTAGTCAAGTCTACGTCGAGTCACATGTTTAGCATTGATTTTGTGTTTCAACTGAGCGAATACTACTACTGCACGAACTACTACGGTGCTGTTTGATGCAGAAGCCTGAAGAATTTGCACAAACTCATTCCAGGCTGGGTATACTTCGCTTAGCTCTTCGATCGTGTCTTGGCGTCAATCTTTGTCGGACCAATCTTTCCACCTGTCTCAATCAAGTTCGACACACCGATATCTTCCAGGATCTTGATCACAGCGCCGATGCCAATGCGCTTCTGAGGGTCCCAGCGGCACATTCGCTGAACCAGATCCCATTCCTTGTCCTTGAAGATAGCTGGGCGCTCAGGGATCGTTTTCTTATCCTTCACTGCGTAAATAACAGCATTATCTGGCATGTTCCTACCCCACGGAAGAGTTCCCGTGACGGCCTCGATGATGCACATTCCAAACGCGTAAATGTCCGAGGCGAAGGTAGGGGCATCACCCATCAAACACTCAGGTGCCACCCATCGCACCGCCTTCGTGGTTAGCTTCGGCTTGGGATTGGTACCCAGAACACTCAGTCCAAAGTCTGCTATCTTCGCTGCTCCTCCGTCACAAACAAGAATGTTGTCGTTCTTCAGATCTCCGTGGACAATATTGTGGTCGTGAAGATGCTCAATTCCAAGAGCTGCTTGCAACAAGCGGAACCACAGCTCGCGGCGCCTACCATTTTCCGGCTTCAAGTAATCCGTCAGCGTTTGGCGTGTAGCACGTTCACAGACGAAGAATGGCTGGACACCTTCGTAGCATGCACCATACAGTTTGATCAAGTTGGAGTGGTTCAGTGTAAACCACAAATCTGCCTCGCGGCGGAATTGCTCACGAGATTGCTCATTGACTTCACCGGGCTTCAGTCTCTTTACCACCACATCCGTCCCGAACCATTTGCCCAAGTTCACGAAAGCAAACCCTCCGTCTCCAATTCGTTTCTCCAACTTCACTTGGTAATTTGGAATGAACCACTTGGGAATAGCGCTAGCACTTTTGATACCACGCTCTTCGGCTTCTCTTAGTACCATGTTCATCGCCTCCACAACATCCGGTGCATAGGCGCCAGCTCGGGTTTGCGCCTCAAACCGTAGCATAGCGATGTCTTTCGGTCGACTCGTTCGCCGAAGAAATGTAGACGGGTTCTTCAGATACTCCAAAAATATATCTCGTTGGTCCTGTTGAGCTTTATCCCACGTAGGCTGCCAGCGGTGAACGGTATCCATGCCTTGAAGCTGTGGAAAGCTCTGCACGAGGTGGTCGAGCTGATGATGGAAATGGTAATTTTGACCAGCTACGGACTGTGAAGCGATCTGGATAGAAGCATCGGAGCTATCAGACGTGAAGGCCTCAACCTTTTGGAAAAAAGCGGAGACGAGCAAACTGAAATCTTCAACCAAAATTTCAGGTAGCTCTCCAGCATTCTCCAGCTGGTTGTAAACGTCTTCAAGACGATTAAACACCGACTGGTCCATGGGAGTGAACTCTTCTTCATGCTCTTCAAGCAACTCGTCAAGCAGGTCACGGACCGTAGAGCCGTAGCTCGGAATGACATAGCTCGAGATGTCAGGCATTTCCTGCTGCGTTTGATTTGCATTATCTTGAGCCTCATCTTTCGCCAGCAACTCCATCTTGAACACCATGTCTTCCAATTTAGCTCTATCAACGGGACTCTCGGCACATAGGTCTTGGAGAATATCCCATTCTTCATCACTGATGAATCCTGGTTTAACTTCAGGGAGACGCGTAGTAGTTTTGTGCTTCCATGAATCGAACGTTTTGTCTCGTGTTGTTCCCGGTAGGTTTGAATTGCGAGCCCCAAGAAGGAGGAAAAATACAGCCATGCCAAATCTCAGCACGTCAAAGCTCACTGCCGTTTCCTGGTCATCAGCTTGATTTCCATAGACAGGGTTCCCGATTGCATGAGATCGGTCCACCCGGCTTCGAGGTACCAAACCCAAACCGTCCAAGACACCTCTGCGCTCCGAGTAAGTGCTGAGGAGCGTTGCAGGAGACACATCGTGGTACACGAGGCCACGATCATGCACATACTGAAGACCAAGTGCGCAGTTCGCCAAGTAGCGCCACACATTCTTCTCGTAGGTAGGTGTAAAGCACGACTCGTGAATGACGAAAGGCTTGCCGACGTACGAGGCACCATAGAACTTTCTCAAGTGGGGGTGGTTGAGCTCCGTCCAAATAGACGCAAGTCGCACACATACTTCCTCGCACACTTCACCACGCACTTCATCACTCACTTTCTCATCCGCATCTTTCTCCCTCGCGATGTCTTCCCACCCCAGCTTGCTGTCCTCCAGCTTGGCCTTGCTCACCCAGGCCCACTCATGCTCAGAAGTGACAAACCATTCGGGCAACTTTCCGGATACAATGCCGGCCTTCTGGGCCACCACGTCGTACACCATGGCGATAGTATCCAGCTCACCGGACGTCAGCTTGTCCCGATACTTCTCGTCCTTTCCAGCAAATGGAGTCAGACCGTCGTGATACTTCTCCACGCAGTAGCGCAGCAACGTCACGATCTCCAGCTGCTGGTTCTTGTTGCCGAGCGCAGCCATCACCTGCTCGTCGTCTTGGATAAAGTCCTTGAAGACTTGGAGTCGGTCCTCCCGTTCAATGAGAAGGTGGCTGTGCCAGTCCTCGCGGACGTCCGGGTCGTGGATGTCGATGGTATCCAAGGCGCTGTTGATGTATCCGTGCAGCAGCGTCACCACGCGCCCCGTGTCCGCCAGCTTCAAGAGCTGGTTCGTTTGGCTCTCGTACGAGTCCAGCGCCTCCTTGAGGAGGCGTGTGAAGCGGACCATGATGGCCACTTCGCTCACCTCGTCGCGGCACTCGTCACGCAGCTTGCCCACGAAGTGGTCGGCCAGGCGGTCGGTGGTGCGGAAGTCCCCCTCGTGCTTGGAGTGCCAGCGACTGTCCTCCGGGATCTTAGAGTCCATCCAGAAGCTCTTCATCGTCTTGCTCATGGTCGTCGTCATGGCGCCTCGCTCGCTGCAGTAGGCGATGGAGCCGTACTATGGATACGCTGTATCCACACGAAAGTGGTGGAGGTCTACCTCGGCCGTGGCGAAAGAGATTGTGATCTGGATGCGGATGGACCGCCCTGTTGTACCCATCGACAAGCTGATTCAAGCCACTGCACAGGACCAGACCTGTGTAAGGGCATGAAATGCGATGAAGAAGTTTTCAAGAATGGTGGGATGTGATTGGCTACATAGTTGAAGTTGAAGTGCTGCGAGCGCATTCACTCTCGATTCCGCATCCGCGCGCGCACTCCAAGGCCTCGCCACGGGAGGAAGTGAGCATGTCTGTCCGTCGCGAGGTGGTCACGCTCTCGCAGCTGCTGCGCCGCAACGAGAATTCGTAGGCTTGTCGTCTCTGTCGCTATCGACTCGAACCCTGAGCTAAGTGTTGTGTGTGTCGTCGTAGGAGCTCGCGGCGTGGAGCTGGACGCGCGCCGCCTTTGCCGCTGCAACGATCGAGACGCCAGCCCAGCTCAACGCCGTTCACTGAGATGCCAGCGACCCCCAGACAGCAGCCGCTGATCTTCACGCAGCGACTTCGGGATGCAAACCGCGTGTCGTCTTCGCAGCCGGAGGTTGGGGCCAGTAGCCAGACGAGCAGCGCTGCGCTCTCGCAAGAAGGTGCGCTCATGTATCGGGATGTCGATGACATACTGGAATTTTGTGGAGGGGGTGTACGTACATGCATGGCTAATCCGAGTTGTCTGGGCAGTTTTCGACCCCGAGGGTGAACAGCTGAGCGCCATGACGTCAATGTCGCAGTCGTCCTTCTCGCAGACCCAGTCGCAAAACTTGCTGGGGTCGAGTCAGGATGACCACGTGAGAGAGCGACCTCTCTCCCTGCATAATTGCTCTTGCTGCTGTTCTGACGGCGTTGTGCTGCTGTAGCTGCACCGTCTTCAGCAATGGCAAGCTCAGCACGCGCCACCCCCGGTTCTTCCGTATCCTGCTCATAGTGAGAAGCTGCAGGAGCTAGAGAAGAACCTCACGCAGGCGTTTATCGAGCAAACATACCAGCAGAAACAACAGCAGCAAGAGGTGATGGAGCTGTTTGCAAGACCGATACAAAAATCGGTTGAAGAAGTCAAGGAGAAGCTAGCAACCGCCAGCGACGATCTGAAGCAGCAAAGAACTAGCCTTGCAGAGCTAGCCGACGGCGTCAAGGGGATTGCTAAATCCGTCACCGATCTCCGCCAGCAGGTCTCTGAATCGTTAGCCGCGTTGGTCTAGCTGGATTGATAAAACTCACCGCGCTCGATGCCGATGCTCACAGAATCTCGAAAACAGTGCAGCTTGCGAAGAAACCCGCAAGGCAGTGGCTACTGAAGCAGCGGCTGTCAAAGCAGCTCTCACAGAGCTTCAGGCCAGGATCGATACAGTCGAAGATAGTGTGATAATGTGCTCGGATAGAGTGTCTCGCGTTCTGGAAGGAGAAAGATCCAAGCACGAGGCACTTTTGTCGGCTGTTGCGGCGTCATCCTGCAATTGTCCCCAAGAAGGAGGAAGTCTACCCGGCGTTAAATCTACTGGGAACGCTTCTGGCTCTGAACAAACTACCGGGAAGCGACGACGAAGTCAACACCGATGCGAGGTGGACGAAAGGAAACCTGCTCGTTATACGTCCGCTCCCTCGATCGATGGCTCATCCCCACGCATCAGAGCTCGATCCTCATCGCGCTATGAAGTCGACACCAGTATGTGGCAGGAGGATTCTAGAGGCCTCCACCACGCTCTCGAGCGGATTGAGTCCCTCCGATCTAAACGACGCAGCGTTAATAGGCGCGGCACTCCAGACAGCAGCTGCTAAAAGGACGTGTAGTGCGGCTATGAATGCATGGCAAGCGGGGTCTATCCATTCATGACTCGACTCGTGCTTTGATATAACGCCTTAATCGTATCGTTCCCAGAGCAGCAGCTATTTAGTGGTATGGACGCATTATATGTGAATTGTGGACCCATACAGACCCGTTTGTCCAGGATATCGCGAACAAAGTCTCGGTGGAGGAGCTACTTCAGCGACACGCTGTGCGGTCGATTCAAAGGTGACCTTGTGGACGGTGTGAAGCAAGTCGTTCGGATCCTGCCTCTCAATGCTTTCCAAGTGGTCTTCTGGATGTGCCAGAACCAGCGCGGAAAGAACCAGTCTATCGTTCAGCAAACTGGCGTGCGTTTCGGCACTGGGCCTGATGCGAGTCAAATGCCGGGACCCACCCGTCTAAATGTTCAACCCTATCGGCTGCATATTCTTCGCCCCGCTCACGGGGAAGGTGATGTACACGAAGTACGTGGGCAAACCTCCGAGCCGCTACGAAAAAGCGCTGGCCGGGTATCCCGGATGGGTATAAGTGAGGTGTTGAAAGAAGCCAGCAGCATGTACTAAGAAGACTTCTACGGTAAAACTACTACCAGCAGTACAAATTCGTCATACTTTCACGTTACTACTGTAGGCATGGCAATGGTAGTCTTCCATTGCTAGAGTGGTAGACGATATAGATGAATAAAAATTGATTTGGTTGCTCGGTTTGCAGTAAAAAAGCTATAGTTTTGTTGATCTTCACCGTCGCACTCAGTGGATTGACAGATATAAAGGTTTCTCCTCATTGCAACCATTCGAAAAAGACTCCCCACACGCACAATACACATTGGATACTGGAAGTATCAGAGCTTTTTGTGTTTCTCGATTATCACCACCGCGGGCCTTTGGCCTACTCAGATGACCGTCGTGAAAACTATCGAGATAAAGGAATCATCATTTTCCCCAGTCCGAAGGCAACACCCACACACAAATACACGCACAATACGCTTTCATTTTTTCTTCTTGTCTGTCCGTCGTCCTGTTCTGAAGTGAGCTTTCACGTTGTCGACGGCGGCTGTATCAAAGCCTAGGCCAACCATTCCTGCACACGTAAAAACGTTCTTACAGGAGTAATTACGCTTTGTGTCGACCAGCTAAAAGCAAATTTCAGCCAATCCTGACCAATTTGAACTTTGTTGCGGAATAACCTCGGCGGATAATCGGACGCGATGGCGCCCGGTCGGCAGGAGCCGCGCGCGTGGCGCAAGGAGAACGACGCTGGCAACCGGCGCTTCAGCGTCACGTCCAGTGAAGACGTCCCCGTCCCCGGTGCCAACGGTGCGTGCCATCGGTTGATGCAGAGCGCGCTGTGCGGATCTAAAGTCTCAATCGTTAGTCTGCTAATCGGTATGTTGTTGTTACAGTGCCCTTCGAGGAGCTGCTGGCTCGAGAGCTGCGTAAATCCGAGGGGAGTGGTGCTAAAGCCACATCAGCATCTAATGGTAAGGCGAGCAAGAAGCCGTTTCTGAAGAAAGGAGCACGCGGCTGGTGGATGCGACAACCAGGCGCCAAGCAGAAGGTGGTGAAGCACACGCTCGCGTCCAAGGGAGACGAGGAGGAGAGCCCAGTGAGGTCAAACCCAGTGGCTCAGATGAGTGAGAAGCAGCAGCAGAGGAGGAGGAGGAGGTCGTCGTTTGCCTCTTCGTCTGGAACTCTGTCGCCGGTGACGACGCCGCCCGAGCAGGTGCGGACTGCCCCGGTGCCGGTGCCTCCGCAGACGCTGTCACCCGCAGTGTCGCCGATTCGACGGACTCGACACAGCAATCAAGATGGCGTCGGAGATAGTGAACATGTACAGAGGAGACAGCAGAGCGAGGAGTTTTCGGCGTGGAAGAACGCGTCCTTCCGCTCGACAACGAGCACGGATATTATGGGCATGAAAAACGTGAGGCAGTCGTACGAAGCAAGGCAAGAGCGAGAGGCCAATGAGATGGCGGAGTTTGAGGCGATTGAGCGGGATCTGGCAGCGGAGAAAGAGGCGTATTTAATGGAGAAGCAACAGCAACATCAGCAACAACAGCAACAGCAGTTTCAGCGTCCAACTCAAGCGGTCCGACCGGAACAGGTTCACGATAATCAGACAGATCACTGGGGATTGCCATATTCTTCCTTCGTGTCTGATCTGCATGAGCAAGAACAGTCGAGATGGCAAACAACCAGATCAGGGTCGATTTTTGACGACAGTCTGGATGAAGATGCGGACTCAGCCCTTTTACTTGACGGCCAGGGAACTCTGTCCAAGGATGACTGGCTGTCCGAACGTGATGGATTTACGGACCAACTCCGTGATCACTTTGGCTATGGCAACAATTATGGTGAGCCGCCATCGGATCTTAGCGCCGTTAGTTTTGACGATTCTGTGCCTTGGGATGATGGTCTATCATTTCAACCACGGCAGAGCGTGGCTCACGAACAGCCTTCCAGCGTCGAAGCTTCCAATGACTTGATGAATTCGGAGAGTCAGCGGTATTATTCGTTTGATGGAGCGCCAAGTATGCCCACTGAGCAACAAACAGTAACCCGACAAGTGTACTTTGGTGGGGATGA
The DNA here is from genome assembly GCA_030463285.1 of Phytophthora europaea. NCBI lineage: Eukaryota > Oomycota > Peronosporomycetes > Peronosporales > Peronosporaceae > Phytophthora > Phytophthora europaea. The sequence goes on from JAHQIV010001331.1 coordinate 9,836, forward strand.
CAGCACCGATGACCTGGGATACAATAATCCCGATCCTGTAGCAGACAGCGATGCTGCAGTGTCGTCATTAGTGCAGAATATGTTTGGGGAGTACGTGCAAAACAACGGCAAAGAAAGTGTTAAAGATGACATGGACGCCATCGCTGCTGGTGTTGATTGCAGCAGCAACGACGTAGATACGACTTCAGCTTCCCCACCACCCCCACCGCCTGCCCAAGACAAGTCTTTGTCGACGCTGAAGCAAAAGTTGCGCAGCAAGCAAAAGCCACCTACAAAAACACCGGCGAGCAAGGCAAAAATTAATAATGCGCGCGTAGGACTAACGAAGGCTGGGCCTTCTCGCGCTCCAGCCAAGCAGAAACCTGGAGCAAGTACGGGCAAGCAAACAAAACCTCGCGGTCGAGAGGCACAACCGGTTGACTCTGGTGTGTTCCTGCCTGCTGTGATAGAAGAAAAGCTATATGAGCTTGAAGAAGAAGTGAAGTTCTACAAATCGGAGACGTTGCAGCTTCAAAAAAGAAAGGATTACTATGAACAAGAGGTGAAGAAGCTTGCGCTCGAGCGGGATGAGTTCGCACGATACCAGCAGGAACAGCGTGTTCTGATCGAGAAGGAGTGGGAGCGAGAGCGCGCCAAGATGAAAAAAGAGGAAAAGCTCCAGGAGAGGCAATGGAAGCTTCGCATGAATGCAACAATATCCCACCAAGATCGAAAAGACCGCGGGGAAGTGGAAACGCTCAAGGCTCAAATTGTGAAGATGCAACTCGACGAGAAAGCACATGCAAGTAAGTGGAAAACTGTGAACGACAACTTTCGGCAGCGTGTGACGGTACGTGATTGGTAATTGAGCATTGGTAATTGTACTATAATGTGGACTAACTCTCTGCACTGGTTTGCACTAATACAGGAATTAGAGGGGAAGAACCGCGAACTTGGCGATGAAATCAAATTTTTGGAGAAGGATCGCTTGGAGCAGTGGGGAAAGTATGAACGCCTATTAAAGGAAAAACAAGACGCGTCGACTTCGGGATTAAAGACGCGGTCAACGGCTGACACTTTTCCTTCCGTACTGGGTGAAACCAGCAAGCTACGCACGATGGATGACGTGTTCGCCATCAAGGGAACGGCCGACGAACTTCTACAGAGATGGAGTTTACCGCATGCGAAGATCTCTCACGAAGAGAGAGAGGATGAAGACAATCACTTTACGGCAAGTTCGGGGTATCATCGGCGTCTGGAAACTACCGCAGTTGAGGACTACAACCCGAAGCGGTACAGTTTGGACCGAGAAGACACTCATTCCTCGAGCGACCCAGGAGCTTTCACCAACGGTGGCGACATCGATAATGCAAACGCTAAGGACAGCTTCACACATACTACCGGTAGTGGTACCGCCAAAACATACGAATGGGCGCTTCCTGAGGCTGAGGATGATGGTGCTTTGCATAATCTTGGCTACACTAACCAAAAATCGGCTGATGGCGACGGAGCTATCTCAGCATCAACATCGTCGCTGTCGGAGCATAGGACAGTGAGCCAAGAGATTGAACACGCAGGAGGGAAGAAAGAGGTGATTTACTCGGATGGCAGCAGGAAAATTATGTTCCCCGACGGCAATGAGAAGGACATCGACGCCAGCGGTCACGTCGTCATCAAATTCACGAATGGTGACCACAAAGAGGTACGAAATCTGTGTGTGTGTGTGGATGAAGTCGATTCGTTGTTCAACGTTAACGACTGACTTGGCTCTAATGATACGTCACTGTAGCTCTTCCCGGACACGGGGATCAGTGTATATTACTACTACGAGGCCCAGACGAAGCTGACGACGTACCCAGACAACCGCAAGGTGTACGAGTTCCCGAATCAGCAGGTTGAGACGAGCCTCCCGGACGGCACAACGGAAATTCAGTTCGCGGACGGCATCAAGAAGACAATTCGTCCGAACGGTGACGAGTTCTCCGTGTTCCCGGACGGCACCACCATGCTCGAGCAGCCGGACGGCCTGCGCGAGGTGACGCTGCTCAACCAGAAGAAGATCCGCTACTTCCCGGACGGACAAATGGCCTGCGTGACCCCCGGCGGCAAGGAAACCCGCGTCCGCTCGGATTCCGAGCTCAAGCAGCTCATGGACAGCACGTAAAGTAAAAGTATCACAATACATGCACATCATATTTAAAATTAACCGCTACATGAATGTTGAAGCCATGTGCAGCGTTGATGTCCGAATGGCATAATCAAACGGACAGAACATGGACCCTCCCTGACTTTACCGACAAGACACAAACCTTTTCTTCAGTAAGGACATACTTAATCTCCCTCGTTAATACGAACATCTCCAAAACTCCGTCCGTCATCAGAGTGTCTCCGATCGTGACCTGGTCATTCCGGATTCGACGACGATGGAGGCGTATCTGCACAAGCACTGGCCGCAGGGCTCCGTGTCCGTGAGCTGCCGCGTGTACGCAAGCCAGCGCCGCGCCGAAGAGCGCAA
>JAHQIV010001332.1:0-12328 GCA_030463285.1 Phytophthora europaea
TGCAGGCTGCATTGCAAGCAACAACTACGATGTACTCCATCAAGGTCACAAAGGCGGTACGAAACGCGGCGATCAACACCGCTATTTGGTCTGTTACGTTCGCGTACCTTCGAGGCGAGGAGATGGTTGGAGCAGGCAATATATTCACCATGACAGTGACAAACCCGCAGCTCACGGGTACGAGTGCCGTGGCCCGCGTCGCAAACAAAATCACTGGATCGGACCCTTTCCGGTTCTCGCTTACTGGCCTTCGACCAGGCGTAAAATACTACGCACACGTCATGGCTTACAATGAAGATGGCTTCGGGTCCGCAACGTCGCCACTCGCCAGCGCAGTGACATGCAGTCAACCGCCCCCTCCCCAGTCCGTCACCGCCAGCGTCGTGGACGGAACAACGCTACAAGTTGACTGGAGTGCGAGTGCAGTGAATGGCGATGCGTGTAGTGTCGACAAGTACAAGATCGAGTGGTATCGTGCGGAAGGAACTCAGGAACAACAAACCATTACGACATCCGCCGGAAAGGGACTACCGGAGATCCAGCGATTGGTGAACTTTGCTGATTCACGTACCTTGAGTGGATACTTCAAGCTGTCTTTTGGAGGGGAGGTAACAGAAAATCTCCGCTGGGATGCTGAGGCGATAGGCCTGAACTCTGTCAAGGATCGGTTAGAACGCTTATCGACTGTTGGAACAGTTGATGTTTCAAAGCAGGAGTCGAATAGAGTAGTTGGTGGATTTCTCGTTACTGCTACTGGGACGACAGTCGCATCTTCCGTCGCTTACACCAATCTAGCTGCGAACGACAAAATCTGGATCGCTGGGAACCAGAGATCGATTGTAGCTCTTGTAACTCCGACCACTTTCACCATTGACACAGCTCTCGAAGTCACGGTCCCGGTGCCAGTTTTCAAGAGTGCATTTGGTTACGAATGGAAGATCACATTCTTGGCCGGCCATGTTGGGCCTCAGGAACTGATCCAAGTGTCTCCAAGTGACAGCTGGACGGGTAACAATCCCGGTATTATGGCTGACTCCATTCAGAAAGGCCTCCAACCGATCAGCGGAACGTTCCGAGTTGCCTTTGCCAACGGGGGAATTTCGGATACTACGCCGCCGTTGCCGCACAACATCTCGGCAGTTGATTTACAGACTGCACTCGAAGGCTTGGTCACACTTGGGGCTGTTAACGTTACCAGGTCTGCCAACGGATACGGATATAACTGGGTGGTCACGTTCTTGTCAGAGATGAAGAATGATGTTTCGCTGTTGAGCGTCGATGGAACCGAATTGCAAGGACCCGGTGCGCGAGTTCTCGCCGCGAGAACTTTGGCTGGAATACAACCAGCTTTGTACTGCGAGCAAAATGGAGCTGCAGGGGTTCCTGCTGAGGTTGCAATACCGGGGAAGTTGCAGTACGTCATCCAAAGCTTGAAGACAGGGCAGAATTATGCCATCCGAGTGCGAGCACACAACAACGAAGGTTATGGCTACGCGATGAGTATCAACCCCGCGTTTCAAAACCCGCGGTCGACGCCCTCCGCCCCGCAAAATGTCGAGCTATTGGTACTGTCCAGCAAATACCTGAAAATAAGATGGAGCTCACCCTCGAACGACGGCGGCACAACCATCTTGGGCTATCGAATCCAATGGGACACAGCTGGAACGTTTCCAAACGTGAATACCCCCAACTACGACTATCAAACCGTGGTGAGCGTAAGTTCTACCGACACCGGGCCGTACTTCTACAATATTCTCGCTCCGATCGTGACGACGTATTATGTTCGGGTACTCGCTTTGAATGACCAAGGAGATGGCCCGTACGCAATCCCTGCAAAATATGCCAGACCAGTGAACCGCACCCCTGGAAGAGTCGAAGACGCCACAGCTACCGTCCTGTCCAGCTATGCCATCTTGGTGGAGTGGAATGCTTCGTCGACGGATGAGTATTACTACGGAGGAGACGGTGGGCTCCCTATTACGCAGTACATGATCGAATGGGACACCTCCCCAGCGTTTAATTCGCCCGCTGAATTCGGCCTCGTGGACGGGAAGATCCGCTCTTTCATTATCGGAGGTGACGACGCTATCACGGGTGTCCGGTCAGATATACTTGTTGCCGGGTCTTCGTACAGCATCCGAATCACTGCCTTTAACGCCAAAGGGTCTGGTGCTCCCCAACCTACAGCTCCGTCATCGGTCGTGGTTACGAACCAACCTCCTAGCGCCCCACAACACCTCACTCTTAGTGTTGTTTCAGCCACGTCAGTGAAAGCAGGCTGGACGAATCCACTGTTTGATGGTGGGTCGAGTCTCAAGTCGTACCAGATTGAGTGGGACGAACAGGACGATTTCTCTAGCGGACAAAGCTCCAGCGCGACGATTCCGATTGTTCGCGAGATGCAGTCTGTGACTCTCCAGAGCGACGTTGTGAATGAAGAACAATTCGTGGATGTGACGGTGGAAGTAGTGAACGAGGAACAGGAGGTTCGAAGCACTTTTACGGGCGTTGATGAGATTCAAGTGATCACGACAACGAACCAAGCAGTTGTGGACGAAGTCCAGAAAGTCGTGACATCCGCCAAAGACGGCAATGAGATCCAGGAATTGCGTCTGAACGATGACGATATTGACGAGATCCAGGCGATACGAGCAACGGTGACGGAAGGGTTTGAAGTGCAGGACGTTAAGGTCGGCGTTGAGCGCGTGAGTGAGGTCCAAAGCATAACTCTAGCGTTTACGGGGGGAGTTGGGAATATGGGATCTGTCACGGGGACATTTTACCTTACCTTTGACAGCACCGTTTGCACGTATTGCCTGCCTACCAAGAAACACAGCGTTGATACGGGCGATCTTCTCTCGTCTCTTCAAGATTCCGACAATACTACAGCAGCAGGGACACTAGAGACGGAACTGGCGGGACTGGACAACATTGACTCGGTGACCGTCAGTCGAACCAGCACCACATCGGGAGCTAACACTGGCGATGACCTTACGTACACCTACTTGGTCACATTCACTGGCAATGATGTCGGAGGAGACGTACCGCTTCTATCCGCTGGAGGCACGATCACATTCAATGCCAGTACTATCACGCCCGTCATTCAGCAGGAAATCCAGGGAAACGAGCCGGATTTCGACGCCACTCAGCCACCCGCGTATTCTTTGATCTCCATCGCATACACGTGTGAAGCCTATTCGAATCCTAACGTGGGGTCGACGTTTAGCACTGCATGCACACCGACCGACACGGTGTGCGATGCCTGTGTGACGGACTTCGACGGCTCCACGTTTACAGTAATTGGCGATGTGACAGCTCTATTCACACAAGGAACAAACTTAATCGCGGGCGTTTGCTCGTTTGAAGCGGACACAGTGGTGTATACCACGACAACTGCGATTGGCATCACCACTGAGGACCCAGGCGCTTTGTGTAGTAACTTTGTTGGCCAAGCGTTTTCGTTGTATAAGGCGCCGCAAAGAGTAGCGTCGAGCATTCCGATCAAGCTGGCAGCAGCGGTGGCGGCGGATGGCGGGGATGTTCAGGGCTACCTCGCCCCTGTGATTGATACGGTGACAGTCCAGCGCAATTTCGCTGTCACTTCCGATTTCGTGGGAGCGATCTACTCGGTGATGTTCACGAAGCGGTCAGGGACACTGCCGTTGCTTGAATGCGACGCCTCGAGTATCACCCCTCTACAACTTGGCACCGCGGTGTATTGCTCGGTGACTCGGACCGTTATCGGTAGCGTGCTCACAGGGACGTTCAAGGTGGGTTTGATCAGTCAAGACGACACGGATGTGAACAACCCGAACGCTGCATATGCCCCCGGCCTCGCTGTCTACAGCGCCGACATCCCTTGGGACGCTAGTGAGTCGGTTATGAAAGCCGCGTTGGAAGCTGTGGACCAACGAGTTGGCAAGCTCGTCTTTGGAACTGTTGACGTCACGAGAAGCGTCTATTCTCCTACGGGCAACAAATGGTCCGGTGGTTTTTCGTGGCAGATTACGTTTACCAGTCGGCCTTGGGATATCCCAACCATTACAGTGGACGACACAGGCCTCAAGAGCTCGGACGACAACATTTACACAACCCAACTGACTGCTGGTGACGCAGCGAGTCCGCTGTTGAATCCGGATGTGGTCTGCAGAAACGGTAACCAGATAGGCGGGACCATGACCATCACTTTTTCCGGAGTGACAGCAACGTGCACGATCGGGGTAGACACGTCTCTAGACACGCTGGATCAGAGCGTGGAGGATACCAAGCTCGAACACTTCTTCATCAACGACCTCAAGATCCCAACGATCACGATTATGCGCTCAGCAGCTTCGCAGGCGCTGGGCTTCAACTGGACTATTACGTTCATCGACGATAGTACCGGGGGTGACGTGGAGAGCCTTGTGCTAGCAACGCAGCTTACGTCGACTACAGGGAGTAACAACGGGCGCACATTTGTCGATGAAGTATTGAAAGGCAACGAGCTCGCTGGGGCGTTTCAGCTGGTGTTCAATGGTGAGACGACAGGGCCGATCTTGGCAGGGGCCGACGCATCCGCGATGCAAGCTCAGCTGAATAGTTTGCGCTCCATTAAGCCCAGCAGCGTGATTGTCTCTCGCGGCCCGCCAACGTCAGACCAAGTGCTCGGGTACACGTGGTTCATTACGTTTCATTCTTCCGTGTGGGCAGACCCAACAATTGATCACTCGGCCGGCATCGACGGCAATTGGAAAGGAGCGGCGGTGGCTTGGGACGCTGTGTGGGAAACCGGATACTCCAAAGCTTGGGGACGTCAAGTCGGCCACCCCTCCCTCATCCAGTGCGACAAAAGCAGTTTGATCACAACTACCACTGACGGGTCTCAAGTATGCAACACGTCCGTGGTTACCCAGGGAGTTGGCCCTCTTGCTGGAACCTTTTCAGTTTCTTTGGACTCGAGGCTTTCGACCCACTTGGCCGTGAAATCCTCGGAGACGAGTGATCCGATAGCACACAACGCGTGGGCGACCAAGGAAGAGAGTGGGAATTCAGGGACGTCCGTTGAAGAAATTCTGGAGAGAATGGCCAACGTGGGGGACGTTGATGTATCGAGAAGTCTTGTGGACCCAACCAACGGCGGCTACGAGTGGACGGTGACTTTCTTGAGAGATGCTAGTGACCCCACGCACCCTTGCGAGCAGCTTGAGACGTTGCCGGACGGCACGCAGCACTGCAACTCGCCTGGAAATATTCCTCAAATGGCTACAATTGAAACCCAACTGAAGGGCTCGAACCCCCACGCTACTGCCTCTACAACCCAAACGGGGGCGATTTTACGAGGCTTCTTCACAGATTTCAAAGTCCTGGGCGATGCAGGCGTTGATCAGCGGTACAGCGTAAGTGTCAGCTGTACGAACACCGCGGTATCAAACGTACCGTGCACCATAACGACCTTCACGATCCAGTCCGGAGCCAGCACGATACAAACGAGTCTTTTGGCGAATGACACGTTTATAGTGGGGGCGTTCACGAGCTGCGTGTTTCAGGTCGTCGATGTGACGCCGCCAAATATCAACGTGAAGTCGCTAGACTGCGCTGCCCTAAATTCCGGCAATACTGCCACGCCGCTGGGCTTGTCGATCCTTATACCGTGGAACGCTGACGGAAGTCTAGTGAAGCGGGTGCTGGAAGCAGCAGCGACTAACTCGGGAAGGAAAGTGAGTGTCCAGAAGACAGTGCATGGGAAGTACGGCGAGATGTCGTGGCTGGTCCACTTCATCTCGAATCCGTCGTACACGCCGTTGGGGGCTGGCAACTTACCACTGATCGCCACGACTTTCGTACCAGAGACGCCATTGAACGGAAATCCGATCGGCGTGTCCGAAGTAACGCGTGGATCCGACGGACTGAGTGGCTCGTTTTTCTTGGACTTCCATTCGTCCTTTGGACCTCGAGAAATGGCTTTCAACGAGGACCCGACGCGTCTGGAGCGAAAGCTGAACGAAATGGACACAATTGGCAGAGTCACAGTGGAGCGGTACGAATATCCGTCAGTTGATACGGGGTGTACAGACTCGTTATGTTCCGGGGGTTGGGACGACCAACCTGTTGAGAACCCAGGAACTCGAGGAGGGTATCGCTGGCGGATTCGTTTTCTGCGGGTAACTGGTGAATACGAAGGCGTCACTTTCCCGCCAGGCAGTGGCAACTTGGATGAGTTCTCAGCGGACTATTTAACGTCCCTGGATGGAAATGGCCGATTGGTCGAAGTCTACACGAATACCGCAGGCTCGCTACCAATTCTTGGGACGTTCATGCTCAGCACTTCGACCGCTCAGACCCCCTCGCTTCTGTATTCATCTACAGCCGCAGCCGTCAAGCAGGGGATTGAGGCAATGGATTTATTTGGTCAAGTAGATGTAACACAGGGGTATTTACTAACCCAGAAGATCCCCGGAGTGACTGCCAGCATTGCTAGAGATGACGTTAGTGCAGCAATCAGTGGCGTTGACGATATTCGGCAGTTGATCTCCCCGACGGACGTCATTCGCTTCGGCTCTTCATCGCCTGATAACCTGGTGGGTTCCAATGAAGACACTCCATTCGCCACATCCAGTGCAACGTCGTCGGTGACCGTGGGTTCTCTGTCCCCTATCGTCGTAGTTGCAAGTCCTGCGTCCACAAAGCTGCTGTATCCTGGGATGCAGCTTCGAATTGATGGTCTGGCGTACGAAGTTCAGCGCTCGGGACATGAAATCCAGACGATAACCACAGCCATCCCTACAAGTTCCTGGAGCGCAAAACAAGGTACAGATTACTACGCTCTCACGTTTTCCAGAGCAGGAATCACCTATGGGCCAATGGGGTGTTTCCCTGCAAATGAGGCGGCAGTAGACTTGCAAGCCGCACTGCTGACCTTGATGAACGCTAATGCTGGAGACGTACTGGTATCTCGATCCAGTCCTGTGACTACGGCGACAATGACGGGTTACGTGTATACCGTCTACTTTTTCGGTGACGCGTTGACAGGGGATGTAGCAGCGATACAGACATCCCCCAAGACAACAGGGGGAGCTTCTTGTACGGGAGTCAGCGGTAGTAGTGTCACCGTTGGAGTAGTCACACAAGGTGGGAATCTGCCCCACCAGCGCTTGTCTCTAGCTACAGATTCAGGGCAGGTCATTGACACGAACGGGTACTACACGATGTCTCTCAACGGGAAGGAGACAGACTGTTTGCTGTGGGGAGCAGCTGCGAGCGACTTGGAGACTGCGCTTGAAACCGAGCTGAACACGGGCAAAGTGATCGTAACAAGGCGCGGTGGAGGCATCTCGCAAACGGAGCTCCAGCGTCTTCGAATGACAGCCGACGCAGAAGTTACGTCTGACACCACGGGCCTCTTCCAGCTGCAGTTTACGCTCCAAGGTCAAAGTGCTGCAACAAACTGCATCGGTTATGGAGTTTCAGCGGCAAGTTTACAGAAGGAGCTCAACGCTCTGAGCAATTTGAACATCGCTGTGGGTCATATCAACGTAACCCGTGATGGTGACGGCTCGTCAACGTGGGGCTTTGGCTACGAGTACCTGATCAATTTCCGAGGTCCCGTGGCTGGCGGATACAGCCCTGTGGTGGGAAATGTAGTTCTGCTGGAAATCGTGAATGTCGGTCAAAGTCCTTGCTCATCGACTGCGATCGGTGGTCACCCAGCGTTGATCATGGAGACGGTGCGTCAGGGATCACCAGGATACACGTACGACATTTTCTTTATGGACTACACAGCGACTGCGACGGTGCCGCTGCTGTGGCTGCAGCATGAAGGCGAAGGCTCTGCGTGTACGACGGGATGGGTTCACAACGGAGGAAGTGTTCGTCGAGCCTCCATGGAAATTATTGACTTTGGTGGCAGCAGTGCAATCCAAGTATTGACGATCTACAACAAAAATGCCGCAGGTAGATTTCAACTTTCATTTCTGGGCCAAACGACTGCTTGCCTCTCGTTCAGTGCGGCAGCCTCGGGTGTGCAGGACGCACTTGCTGCGTTAACAACAATTGGAGTTGGCGGCGTCGCAGTGACAAGAGACTCGGATGTGAAGGTTGCGCTGAACGGATACATCCATCGCATCACGTTCGTGGGAGACTTGGTCACCGGTAACGTGCCCCTCTTAGCCGTTCAAGAAGCTGACGCTACGTGTCTTAACCCCGGTCCGACGACGAAAGCGACTGTGGGAATGGATACTCAAGGAGGGACAAACTCTGGCGAATTTGCTCTCACAAGTTTCTACAACGGTGAAGCCCCCGGAGTACCGCACACTGCATACAGCATTTCGCAGCAGTTTAGCGTCATGAGCGAGCAGTTCGAAGTCCAGCAGCTGATCGTGACGAACCCAACCAACGCAGCAGCGTCGTATACACTCACACTATTGAATCAGCCTACTGGAACGATCCCCTGGGACGCTTCTGAAAGCGCGCTGGAGGCGGCGTTGACTGTGACGGGTGTGACGGCAGGTGACATTACTGTCACAAGACGGCAAGATGCGAACCTGGCGCCACATAGCTACGAGTACACGATTTACTTCAGCGGAGCTTCCGTTGCTGGCAACCTGCAGCCTCTAGCCACGGGAACCCTGACAAACCTTGTCGCCAGCAACATCCAGGTGTCAGTTATCCGTGATGGCGCTAACGGTGTGCCGTCGTTTACTAGCGACTCTATTCCACTGGCACTTCCTGATAACCCCGATGTAGGGTCGATCTATCTGTCCAGCGCTACGAGTCTCGATGTGTTCAAAGTGAATGGGTTTCTCTGGACGATTAAGTTTAAGTCCTCGCTTGGGAATATCCCAAAGCTTGGCAAGCAGACGAAATCACTGACTGGAGGGACCATGGCGATCACGGATGACTTCATCCCAGGGTCTGCGTCCAATTTGTACGTAATTTCAAACCTCCTGGCTGGAATCAACTACTACGTCCACGTTGCAGCTATGACCGACATCGGCACTGGTCTATTCACAGCCTCGGGCTCCATTATGCCAAGCGGTACAGCGTCCGCAGTGCAGAATATCGCGGCAGGCTACGCACTGTTCGAACGCGAAGTGCAGGAGGTGAGACTGGCAGCTTCTCACATCACAGAGATCCAAGAGATCACCACAGAGGCGGCAAGTATCGCGGAAGTCCAAACACTTCGGACGTACGCGTCTCCAGTGCAGTGCGCAAGCGGCTCCTGCATTCGAGGATCCTTTGCTTTCCGCGTACCCACCGTTCAAACGGTGACTATCTCGGCTCAGGCAGCGATCACCGCGGGGACGTTCACCTTGTTGTTCACGAGACAGATTGCGGACCCGGCGAATGCAGGATCGTTCAAAAGCATTGGCGCCAAATCCGCTGCCATCACTTGGAATGCTGATGCTAGTGATGTTGAGGCAGCTTTGGCGGCAGTGACTAACAGTGCTGTTACCGCTAGTGACATCGTGGTTACTCGCGACGGGGATGCCTCGGAGGAATTTGACTACGGGTACGTCTTTCAGATCACTTTCATCGGCAATAACGTTGCTGGAGAGACCTCGCAGATTACGTGTGGAGACGTCGGGTTTACTACAACGGGTAGTGCACCGTATAACTGCGTCGTGACTATGGATACGGACATTGCGATGGGGACCGATACAGCCGTGCAGCAGGTTGTCGTTAAGGCCAGCAAGCCATTGGTGGCGGGGTCATACAGTCTGCGTTTTAACCGCCTTGGAGCCCGTAAGACATCAGGCTGCATCCCGTTTGACGCGTCGGCTAGCATCATGGACGCAGCTCTTGAAGCTATGGACAACATCGACAAGGTCTTTGTGACACGATCGCGTGACGCCACGGTCGCCCCCAACGGGTTCATCTACCAGATTTTCTTCCACGGCAACGGCGTGTATGGAGATGTGAACCTTCTTGAACCTGTAGGCTGCACAACTTTCCAAACGCAGGAGAAGAACGCGCTCACTGCCGTTGGTGTGAACGACCAAGTGCTCATTTCCATGGTGGATTATGGCGGCTTCAACGCGTCCAATACCTTCGTCAATGCTGCGTCAGCCACAGCAGCGCAACTTACTGCAGATCTGGATCAACTGCCTGTTTTCGGTGACGTACTGGTGTCCCAATCGTTGGTGGATGAGCAGGGTGGATACATCTGGACGGTAGCGTTCAAAGACTCGGAAGGGAACCTACCGCAGTTCATCTGTGCCGTGGACGCAACATTTACTGCTGCTACTGGCACGGGATGCGAGACGGATACACTGACCGATGGCAATATTCTGAGTGGCAGCTTCCTTATTGAAGCCTCTGCACCAATTCCATTCAATGCAGACGCCGGAACGATGAAATCTGCACTTGAAGCCATGTCGTGGGTTGGCACAGTACAGGTGAAGCAATCGGCCCCGTCCCCGCAGCAAGGGTACACTTGGACGATCACGTTCCTGGACTACAAGGGGGACGTACCCGCGCTGCTCGTTACTAGTTCTCTCGTGGGAACGGGGAGTCAAATATCCGTGCAGGAAGTACGGAAGGGCAACGCGCTTGGTGGCAACTTCACGCTCGCCTACTCCAGCTCCGTGACGGATCCAATCGACTACGATGCTCCTGCGATGGCTGCGACGATGACCCCGGACGGATCGTCGTTGCAAGAGAAGCTCGAGGCGCTGGACGTCGTTGGCCGAGTCAGTGTGCAGCGTTCAGGACCCGACACAGAAGGAGGGTTCAGCTGGGTGGTGACGTTCCTGGACAACGTTTTGAATTCTGGAGACCTCCCGCTTCTCCAAGGCAACGCTAGCGCTTTGACGGGCGTAGGCGCGGTTGTGTTCACCAAGGAGGTGACCAAAGGATCCAACGCGGTGGGTGATCAGCTGTGGTTGTCTTTTGATCCGCCAACGACCGACAACGGAAGTCCCATCACGAAGTACCAGGTGCGGTGGGATACGAGTGCCAAGTTCACAGCGAACCCCGCGGACGTCTTCCTCACGGATGCCGATATCCTGTACCGGACGCAGCGTATCACGACTGGTGCCCCCAGTCTGGCATGGTCCAACAACATGATCCAGCCTACAGTCCCTGAGATTCAAAAGCTGAAGATCCTGGCAGCGGGGACGTTCACACTAACATTCCGCGGCGTAGCGACCACGACGCTCACAGCCCGAGCAACCGCCCAAACGGTGGGAGCCACATCGATAGTCGACCTCGAGGCAGCACTGGAAGCGCTGGCCGGTGTCGGCTCTGTCGACATTTCTTCGGCTGCGACTGCGCTGGCGGTGAATGCCGAGTTCCTGATCACGTTCACGGCACAGCCCGGCGCGCTGCCATTACTGCAGCCGTCCGATCCGACCGTGGCGTCGGTCGTGGAGGTTCAAGCAGGGACGACCAACTTCCGCAAGGAGGTGGTGGTTTTCTCGTGCCAGGCGACGGCGGGTCAGGTCCGATTCACGTACAACGGAGTGAACTCTGATGTGGACTTCAACGCGGCGTTGACTGACGTCGAGACGAGTCTGCTGACCCTCTTCGGTGTCGAAGCGGAGAGTCTCAGCGTGTCGAGCGTAGCGGCGCAGACGACGTTGTGCAGCGGGGCAGACATCCAGATCGTGTTCGACCGCGCGTACGGCGACATCAGCCTGATTATCGCGAGGAAAACTGCACCGGGTGCCGACGCTGTCATTACGCCCAACACAGACGCGTCCATCGACGGCGTCTACAACGACAACCCCGCCCTCACCATGAGCGGTACGTTCCAGGTGGGCTACCAGGGCCAGTACACACGCCCGCTGAACGCCAAGTCCAGTGCGGACCAGCTCCGTTACGCGCTGGAGGACCTCGACTCGATCCAAACGGTGGGTGTGGCGCGCGAGCAATCGTATCAACCGCTGCAAGGCAAGGTGGATGTGACGGAGGGCGAGATTTTCGTGACGTGCTCTGCCGACGAGACGTGCGACTTCTACTCTGCTGCGTACGGACTACCGGGGTACACGATACGTATCGGCGGTGACTGGTACACGGTTCGCACGGACTTGGTTTCTCCAGGACTATCGAGTACGCGGTTGTATTTGGGCGACTTGAATGGCCGGGAAGTTGGGTATCTAGGCTCGACGCAGACGGGTGTGACGGTGTATGAGTGGACGAAGGGCTACGTGTGGACTGTGGACATGTTGAGCGTAGCGTCTCCACTCGGCTATATTCGTGCCAAGGTGCCGCGGTTGTTTCCGGATGACGCCACAGTGCGCATATTCGGTAGTGCCTGTGACAAATGCTACTATTTGCCGACACAAACGTCCAAGAAACTGGTAATTGGACAGCAGTACTACATCGAAGTGTACGCTTACAACGCCAACGG
>JAHQIV010001333.1:0-12328 GCA_030463285.1 Phytophthora europaea
CTCTGTCTGGACTTAACTCTCGACGATTCTTGGTCCTTTCCGATCCACCAAGAATCGTCGATCTAGGACCATCCCGATCGATCGGCCCCAAAGTTCCGTTGCCACTTCTCCACAAAAGTAAAGGTCAAATGCTAAAACGCAACACAAGTTCGGGTCGAGAGGGTTGCCGTAAATGTGTCGGGGGTCTTTTGGGCCAGTTGTCTCTTGGCTAGGCTTAGTCTTGTGAAGAACACAACTAATACTTTCGTCCACGCAATTGAGATGTGCTACATGCACCGTTTCAATTGACTTGGATCTGCACATAAGATTCCACTGAAGCACCAAGTACAAATGAGAAAATCCATTGTCAAGAGCGCCAATAGTTTTCTGACAGAGCTCCTTGTAGAGAGAGAAAGACAGAGGGCGTTTTCCTGATGTGCGTCCGGTGCCATTTTGATTCGTTATCCGCCTCAATCCGCTTTAATCCACGAAAAAACGTTTTCAGGCCGGTCGTGTACCCTTGAGGGAGTGGGAGCTTCTTTTGCCGGTAAATATCCCAAATACCACTTCGATAACCTCCTAGTGTCGACACTTTAAGCGCCTTTGAGGTCATCTTGTCGAGTAAAAACTTCTCAAATGCGAAGGCTGGAACGCCTTCACATTGATTCCACCGTCGGCATCAAAGTAGCTGTCAGGAGACGGCAAGTTGGTCATGATCCACTTGGAAATCCCATTGATATAGCTCTTGATGGGCTTCTTTGTTGATGGTGCTGTGCAAGCCGCGCGAACGTCTGCACCACTGAGAGACCCAGGTGTCGGTGTAGACTCCTGTTGAGATCGGCCTCGGGGACGAGACGAAGGAGGCGGGGAGCTATGGCCGACGGTCGCCACGCTCGCCTTTAAGTTATGTAAACAATTTCTCCAATAGGAGACGAGCTCTGGGCGTAAGACGACCTTGCTACAGATGCTTTCACAGCCCATTTAGCGTCCGACTCTACTCAAAAGAAGATATTTTGCTGGGTATCAAAACTTTTTATGCCCAAAAATACATGCATCTTACGCTGGCTCACAAAACTATAGTTTGGTCTTACTAAAGCGGTTGAATCAAGCATGACTAGATTATCGCTGTGTGGCACTGCGTTATATGGCTCGCACCATCTACGCTGAGCCACTACACTTTTCCACGCAAACTGCAGTATAATAATTATTTTTCCGAGCGCTGGTCTGCACCTTAAAGCTTCCGTTTGTCTCCAAACCCTTTTGGTGAATGTAAAGAGGACAAAGCCCACGTTACGTACTGCATCAAGTACATCGTGGGGGAATTTAAACCCTACAACCTTGTACCAAACAAATTTCTCAAACACATTCGGCAAGGCAAGATGCTATTTGATAAATTTGAGATACTGAATAAATCGTAAATGTCTTAGGAATATACATGTACTGCGCCCCACCTACGGGGTACGAACATCCGTGGAAATACAATAAAAGAGGGGTGACAAATACACGGAAAGAACGGGTGATCAACACTGATGGGCACAATCCAGATTGCTTGTACTTCCTCATCATCATCACGACTGTCGTTGTTGAATACAACGTACTTCAAAGTAAGACGCAAAAAACCTTCTTAAATCCAGAGCAGTTGCGGGCAACTGCACGGCTTAGTTGTCAGAGAATGTCCAAATTCGACCAATAGGAGGATAGTAACGTTCGAGTAAAGGCGAGCGTGAATCGAATCTAACGTTCAGGACTGCGAAAAGACTGCGGAAATGCACGCAGGGTTCGATTGGGATAGCGCACTTGACCGGGGCTTTGTCTATTCGCACTGGTTCCTACGAAAACGTGATATCTTTCATTCCGGCATTTTCCAGTTTTTTTTAACCCTTTCGTGGTCAAAGGGGGCATTTTTGGCCCCTTTGGTGGGTCTATCCGGGAGTACCACTGCTTTCAGTTACAAAAGGGGCCCCTTTCATAGGCTAACATCTTGAATTTGTATAGTAGTAAGACAAATCCACGCGTTTGCGAAAGGGTTAAACCGGCATTAGTGCTGTCGTCTGGGCAAAACGCTGGTTTTAGACGGCCTGTACTTAATTGAGATACTATACAAATTGTATACGCTCGAGTGCCGGCGATTGTGCTCGGTCGATTTAAAAAGTCATCGGCCACGGAAATGTCAAGTATTGTGCCTTTCTGCCTGAATGCTTTAGGGTCCTACGTAGGAGGAGAGGTCTTACGAAAGACCTCCTAACTGACTAGGTACTAGCCGCTATTGTGCCTTTCTCACCTTTTGACCAATCTGACCTTAGAAGGTAGGTTCTAAGAAAGGCGGGTTAGGTTTTAAGGTCCGATTTGCCAGATCCTCACAACAGAATTTGCAAAAATATTTTTTAATTCAATCACCTTGGAGAATTTAATAAGTATTAGAGGACTCGCGGAGCCCCCAAATCGGTCACGATTCAGCTCCACTTTCAGTTTGGCGTGGCTTAGGGTGTGAAACTCATCTCAAGAGTGAATAGGTTTGAGCTAATGACCAAGTTAGCTCAAGTCCTAGTTTACTTTCAGAAGCCATGCTAGTTGGTATGTTTGTTAGTCCCAAGTTGCACCGCTGATCAAGCCCTGATGGTCTCGGCCAGACTTGGCTGTTTGCCCGAGCTGACAAGAAGCGCTTTGTGCGAGTGATGAAGACGTTAACTCGACTGCACTATTTCCGGCTCCGCGATGCCGCACCGTCCATTGATGCCTCGCACGTTTTCGACACTCTGCTCGATGATGCCACAGCAAATGTTCGATTTCACGAATTGAAATTTCTCGCCATCAACCTGCAACAACCAATTGACGGTGTGACAACATCGGCCGGAGATCGAATTCCCCCCGGGTTGAAGCGCTAACAATGGTGTGTAGACGCCTATCTGAAGCACCAAAACTTTTAACAGTGGCGAATGAGTTTGGACGATCTATTCGGCGTACAGCAGAATTCCAGTAGCCCTGTGTCGCTTCTGTATGAAAATCACCGTGACTTATTGTACTTTCACAGCAACCTACTGGATGAGCGCATTGATAACTACTGTGGAGTAATACGAGCTGCTGGCGCACCACTTAAAACTTGCTGGGGGGGGTTATTGATGGAACCAAGCAATACATCGCACGACCCAGTGCTAGGGAGGATGCAACTATTCCGAACGAAAATTTACAGCGTTCAGTCTTTAATGGGCATCGTAGACGACACTGTTTTAACTGGCAGAGTATTCAGGCACCCGACGGAATATTATTAAGTCTCTTGTACCGGTAGAAGGTCGAAAGCGTGACTCTACACTGTTAAGTCTCAGTTGGGTGCTTGATGTAATGGCTGAGCACTCAGAGGGGACTTTTACTGGCAAATTCATCTATGGTGATCCTGAATATGGATGCAGCACGTTTGTGTGCTGCCCATCAACGTCTCCAAGCGCGTCCAGTGTAGAATTTAATTGGCGCATGAGTAGCGTGAGAGAAGGTGTCAAATGGGGATTCGGGAGAATTAAAGTTCTTGGGAGTCCATGAACTGGGACAAGAAGCAACGTATTCGCCAAGCTCCGGTCGGACTTAACTTCTACACTACAGGGTTGCTATTCAATTGTCACACATGCCACTGGGGAATCAAATCTCCATGTATTTTGGATTAAAGCCGCCATCACTAGAAGCGTACCTCGGTATCGACAGCTAGCAAGCTACTATCTTTAACTGGACTTCTGTTGATCCAGTATCTTCAATATGAATTCGTGCATCCGCTTATCGCGCTTATCTTCGGCTTTTAGTCGCCGCGCTTCCATTTCCCGCTCGTGGATACGGCACGTTTCTGCCTCTTCGGCTTCATGAATGCGTCGCTTCTCTTGAGTCTTTCGCTCAAACTCCATTCGTTTAGCTTTATACGCGTATTTGGCTGCGGCTTCGCCATCGGCCCCCATTATGGTACCCGCAAGAGCCTGCGTCATAGAAATGATCTACCTCAACTCGAAGCTCAAATCAACAAGCGCTCCGAAAGGCCTCTATTATCCAATGAGCATATGAGCATGAAGTCCTTCGGAAGACCTCAGATGTGGACTAACCTTTTTCTAGAGGCAAAAGGGTATCTGTCCTTGCTGCATTTGACGTTCAAGGATGTTTTACTTGGGGTACAACCGAAGACACATTCACGAGACAAAGTTTCCACAAACTTTCAAGTTCAAGATCCTACCGTATCTCAACCCATGGCCCTTGCCTAGGTCAATTGTCATTTTAGACAATGCCAAAATTCACATGTACCAGGAACTCCAAGCGCTCATCCATGGTACTGGTGCACTGCTATTCTTTTTGCCCCATACTCACCTGACTTCAATTGAAGCGATGAATTCAGCGCCATACCAACATGGCATTTCGTGAAAATCCGTTGGCAGCCCTCGACGCAGCCATGCACTTTTGTACAAGATAAAAGGAAGAAGTCGGAGAAAACTTGTACAAACATTGTGGATACGAAGGCAACCAGCTTAGAATAAAAATCCATGATTTCCAATGAATGACGTGTATTGAGTTTATGTTTTTCCTACACTCGGAATTAAAATTCTCTTGTTGCTCGATGTGGTGGACATCTTCCATGTCTTCAGCCGGTGCAGGTGTACTGACATCCACCGGATTTCGAAACGAGGTCGCAGGCTGTAAGCTGGTAGACCGAGCACCTCTCGCAAGTCCGCAACATTTATCTGAGCTTGAAGAACGGCGCCTTGGACTATGATCCTGACTAACCTGAAATTTGCGTCAGCGCGGGCTTGGTCAGCTTGCTGTTTGACCTGCATCTCTTGCGAAAGTCTGTCGATGTTCTGAAGTTGCCGAAAAGTTATATTATCGAGAACTTGGAGAGGGGCCTCGGCCAGTAAATGAGCTTGCATGGTTGCCATATAGAGCTGCGAGGCCGGTCCGCTTTGGATGTTGCGCTCTGCTAGCAGTGCAGCAACGCGACGCGCTTGCTCCTGGAATATGTTTTCTGTTGCCCATCGAATCGTGTTCATCCGCGCATTGGTTGCTCTTGGAAC
The DNA here is from genome assembly GCA_030463285.1 of Phytophthora europaea. Lineage (NCBI taxonomy): Eukaryota > Oomycota > Peronosporomycetes > Peronosporales > Peronosporaceae > Phytophthora > Phytophthora europaea. The sequence continues at coordinate 5,019 of JAHQIV010001333.1, forward strand.
ACACACAAAGAGCATCAAAACGAAATCAGACCGACCATGTAGGCGAAGTCGAGCAAGGTTCCAGGCTCTTGAGATACGAATTTCGTAATTTTCCTCGTCCAATTCCAGAAATTCACGTGGGGGGGGGGGCGTGCTAAGATGGTTTCAGATACAAACTGGAGACGTCTTGCCATTTGCCGGGGAGCTTTCGTTCAAATACCGTCGCGATCTGACCCTTCAGAAGCCGGAACCCACGTCCAATTTCAAAGGGAAAGTCAATCGGGTCAGTTTTGTTGCGGCAAGACGTGAGAGGTTCACCGTTCTTTACTACTAAACGGCAGGTCAGGATTGGAGGCAGCGGTATCGACATGGTAGATCAAAATGTGAGCTGACACTAAAACTTGGCGGGTCGGCGAGAAGATTTGGCTGGATAGCTAGCAGTAAAATCAAGTACGCATGTCGTCCAGGAGAATTTTTCACCAAATGTTTTGAGTTTCGGATACAATCTAGCGAAAACAATATGGGAATACACCGATTGTACAACCCTATGCTTGGTTTTTGTATAAAAATTAAAACACGTGATTTTGCAACAAAGTAAGGGCTCCAGCCAGCCGAGAACGTTTGTACCCAGGGAATGATCCCATTTGCCATCCGTCAAACGCTGATTGGACAGAACCTCCAGGTGGTTTATCATCCCAGAAATTCTGCCCCGACTGTTCCATATGAGATTCACCCCTAGGCAGGAGTGATTCGTGTCGACCCAAACACTTAATTATATCTCGGAACCAGCGGAGATCCTACACACGACATTTACCTCGAGCATCGAGCTCAGACACGGATATTGAACCCGCGCCACCTGTTGGCTATATGGCTAAGCAGGCGTCCACAAACCAGTAAACCAGTCTGCAAACTAAAAATGTCGTATATAATGTCATATTTTTGTACCACATGAAAAGCCCAGTCTTTGGAGGAATGTCAGGGTACATTTTAGTGGCTGGTGCCTGGTCAGTAAGGATATCTTTCGTAAGACCTCTCCTCCGACCTAGGACCCCAAAACGGAGGGCGTTTTGGAAGAAAGGCACAATAAAATGTGCCCTAAACCACGCTCGAAAACAGGGCTGTTCATGTGGTACACAACTAGGACAATATATATCGCAATGAAGAGGACCACGGCCCATCGCTGCTGAACGTGTCAATGGCCTCGAGCGACGTCGTTCACGGCGCCCAGCACAAATGTGTCAAACATTGGTCCATAATATCCAATTTAGTACCATACACGACAGACTAAATTTCTATGAAGTGAAGCAAAGTCAAAGCAGTGCAGCCCTCCAGAACCAACCACCCGGATACTTGTTCAATTGTGTTACTTGCTACTCTCTTGGCGTTGTCGCTTCCTCATTACACTTTTTACCAGCTCAATACCAAGCCGAAGCCTCCCAGCCCACTCCGCCAGCCCCAAGATGCCGTCAAGTGCTGAAATTTGTGCCTTCTTCTTCGAGGAAGGACCTGACTTTCGTTACAACTGCAAGGTCTGCAATGGAATGCGCAAGCAGGGCCCTGTAAATGGCTACTCGACCCTCCTGTCTCACCTAGCTACCAAGCACCCCGACAACGTGACCGAGATGGCTTCAACCCGACGTGCTGAAAATGGGTCCATCGGGTCCTTTGGATTCGCTTTCAAGGCGGTGGACCATGGAGCCAATACTGGCTGCTGTCCTTTTCAAGGAAACGGAGAATGACCGCTTTGGACTGGCGGTCACTCCCTGGTGTGGACCCCTCCACACGAGATGGTACACTCCAGTCCCTCGCCGATGGAATATTCTTCTAGGACTTCCCATAGGTAATATGTTAATTCGGAGTCAATCGCACTTAAGGACACGGGTTCACCTGAGCCAACCGCTCAGGAAGACCGTTATTTAGACAGGGATCTAGTATACAGATAGAAAACAGTAGATAGGAACGTATGAGTCTTATTAATACAAGCAGTTTAACTCTAACTTACAAGTGTGCAAGTCGTTCGGTACTCGGTACCTTAGTCGACAGGGAAGGTCAGGCCTTTTGCATAGAAAGCAACAGTGACGCCATGCGTCTGCTCGGGTTTGCGTATTACGCTTCCTCTAAGCTACGGTGCGTGTGATCCCCGTCATAATAAGCAAAGATGACTGCGCGCTTCGTGAGGGCGAAGAGCAAAGCAAAACCAAGTAAGCTGGCAGCGCAAGATGTTGCACGTCATTGTACTTTACCTCCAGAACGAAGGCAGTTACACCTGTAGCGAGCACAACATGGTCAATGTAGTGGGTCTCCTTCGACCCAATACTTCACCGCTAAAGGAATTGACAAGCAATGAAAGGAAAAAAGAAGGTCCTACACCGACCACAAAGGCAAACCCAGACTACGATTCACACTGGCCTGCGAGTCTCGATCCAACCAACCAAAGATCGACGACTCTACTCTACTCCGACAGTGTGTAGAAGCTTCTGCGCTGCTGCCACGAGTTCCCTCTGCCCACGAGACAATCCAAGACGCAACCCCAAACGTGTCTTCCGAGATCACCAGAAGACGGATTCAGCCCACTGACGGGTACACAAGGTAGGGATCTGAATCTTCAAGGATTATCAGAGTATCGCCTTCGTTAGTCAGCAGTTCAGGCGCCGTGTGACAGAAGGTCCCGTGATCTCCAAATTTCGCGGAGCCGCTTCGCCACACAACACTTTCGTCTGAGAAGGTCAAGTCCGTATGTATGCGTTTGACCGGCTCCAAGACGAATTAATGTGGCTCCCCGACCCCAAGAATGCTGTCGTGATCTAGTGTTTGGTGCTTTGCTTCTACTCAAGGACCTATATGTCGACATTTTGGCCGCAGTATGTCTAGGCCTACGCGGAAAATCGGCCTGCGTCGGGATTGCAAACGCGACCAAGCAAGCTGCTTCTAGGAAACGTCAAGATCCGAACCGGTTCAGCTCGTAGTCACTACGTGCTGGTGGTGCAGACCATACGTATCGATCGGGGTCAGACGCACCCACAATCCAGGTTCACGGTCAATGGGTTTCGGGTGCGTTTAAGATCAGCCCCTGATATTACAAGGAGTTAGAGATCCCACTGTCCGCCGGTATGATTTCAGATACACGGAGAGATTTGACGTTACATTGATGGGCGATAATTTGGGGAGCACTGCTCATATCGGACTGTGCCGATAGCCGATGCATAAGCTCCAATTATTGCAACATCTTTAAACCCCTGTAAGCGGACATACATGCTTGTAACATCCACCTCTCCGAGTTACGAAATACAAGGGTTAGCTGGTTGCTCGAAGGGATCATCTGGAAATACGGTGGAATCGGAATTACTTATTTTTGTTTGAAGGCTGTGACGTGCTCGTCAAATATAGCGAATAACCTGCACAGGAACAGCGCCGTGGCCAGCACCTCCGTCAAGAGAAATCTGAAATAAACGTCAGCCGACGAGTAGCCTACGTGTTGCGATGTCACATATGTAGACGAAGCTGAAAATATGTTTAGTACGAAATATAATCACTGAGAACATACAAACGCAAAGTGGACTAGACCTGGTTGTAATTACATGGTACTGATCGGCTCGTGGAATATCCTAGTCCTTCAGAAAGGGATGCTACTACTATATGCTACGGGTAATTCTCGAAGGGGGCAGCTGAAAGTTACATCAAGCTCATGGAGGCCACGCCTGCGTCGATAGTGATGCCACGTTTGACGCTATCGTCGAGCACTTCATTACTGTCAGAGGCGCCTCCGAGCAGAGAGTCCAGCTATGAGCTTGACAGCACATGAGCAATCTCCAGGTCGCTGAGGATGGCCCACATGACCAGTGCTCAGGCTGCCTTAGAAAACACTTTTTTGGTTAAGCCATCTGAAAACTGCATTTGACTGCCGTCGCATAGACAAATATCTAGCTTCATCTAGCTGGCGAACTTTTAATCTCCACCATTCGTTGTTGTTTCGTAGCTCACCATAAATATTAGAGGTTGTCAATGTTGAGAGCAGCAAATCGTGTTATGGTTTTGCTTTTCCGAAGTTGGTGACGTTTTAACGGCCACCGATTGGATGGAAATGCCTCCTAACGGAACGAAAACCCAGGCAAGTCGCATAGCAACAGCTCCTTTTTTTCTCGCGAACACTATCTGTGGAAAACCGCAGCTGCGACGCTATCAAGAAGGACCAGCTGAAGTCACAGAGAGTTAGTAAATAGCGTGTATTAACTGGCCGTGCGCAGAGTCATTCAGCAACCTGAGCGGGGCCGACGGAGGCAGAATAAAATCGGTATCTGTTGTTGGGATAGCAAACAAGGGTTGTCAAAATATTTGTTGTGAATGGTTTATAATAGTTGTCGGCACAGTCAAGCGAAAAATATTCTACTTGCTACTGCCAGCATTAGCAATTCCTATCGTACATGCCTAAATCCTGGGTGTCAGTCTCACCGACGAGCCCTTTGCTGTCCCTAATGACGCAAATTTAAGGGCTTCTTCGTCCGGAGCGTGACTAGGTTAGTGCCAAAAGCTGCCTGCTCTCGCGCTTAGAGTGCAACCTAGGCTCGCAGGAGCTGGGGACCAAGCAACAAAGGCCACCTGCGAAGGAAATCGTGTTTTTGCAGAATGATTTTGATGTCCACGATAATTTCCTTCTCTCTCGCAGCTAGCCTTGCTCTTAATTCAGCTGTCACATGTCGATCCGTTAGATGTAATGGACAACCGCAGTAGGACTATTCCACTACGCGAAAAAAAATCAACACTTTGGTGCCTTCTGGGGATAAACGAGCCTCAGTCATTGCTATGCATTGTATGCCTTGCCAAGTGGTGACGACTGGTGCACAGCAATTTTCAACAGTACATACTCATTAGGCTCACACAAGCTCAGATTTTGGAAATCTGACACGCTACGATAGCTAGGGGGTTCAATCAGGTAGCTCTAAACACTATTAACGAAACGCTACAACCACTGGGTTACTAGTTTGTGGACAATGTGGCTCTTAGACGACTCAGTAAACTGCAATAGACACTGCGAAGTGCTTATTAGCGTCTGCGTAAGGGATTTTAACATTAAAAAATACAACTTGTTGTATGTCTTGCCAATAGGTGGGGACCGGTACATTGCAATTCTCAACGGTTCACCTACCAGGCTTTAGCACTACTCTTTGTCGGACCAAACATCGCTCTCAGCATCAGACCTATCACCTCTTTGTGCTTCTTAAAGTAGGCCTTCGTAGGGGCTTCGTGAAAACATCAGTTGCATTTTCAAAACCAGCCACTCGTATCATTTCAACATCCTTTAGTTCAACCTATTAATGAGCCCCCACAAACCTTTGTTAAGTATCCTGCCACCGAGTCTGCGCCGGCTAATGTTTGCAGATGTCGACCTAGTTCCCGCTTCGTCTTCTCAAGTCCACCAATGCGGATAACCCAGACCAGTTTCTCGCGCAGGTACCACAGACCTCGCTTTGCTGCTCTCTAATGCAATATTCCTGGATTTACCGGAAACTGACTGCATTCTCGAAGTAGATACACGAACTCAGGACGTGGTTTCATCATTAAGTACATTAGACTTCCTATCACAGCCCGATATGACTTTAAAGACATCAACTTTCTCGCATATGCGTATGCAGAATACTTACCCTTTGGAAACCTTAAATCAGCTTGAAAACGGCGTCTTGCTGCAGTTGCATCTTTCCCTTCCGAGCCGTTGTAGCATTGATGTGACATACGTCCGCGGATTGGTAAAAACCATCACTCTCTTCGGTTACGGGTGACTTCTCAACCGATGATATAATGCAGTTAAAAAAAATCATCTCAAATCGCTCTAAGAGCATGCGTTCCATCTTATTTGCGAGATCCATGGTGTGAGCAAAGGGGTGCGATCATCAACGTAAACGGGAATAAATATGAATTATCCTCCACCCCCTTCACAAAAATTGAGGCCTCTGACTTCAATAGTGTAAAGACTTGCTCTTTCAGAAAGAATTTAAACAATTGAGCACGTAACACCAACTCCAAACCGTATAATATTTTCAGCAAGCGGCATACCCAATTTTCCTTGCCTGGAGCAGGTAAACATACCTAAACAACAAATAAATTAACTTGCCTGAAACCCTTGATGACCAAATTTGCTTTTGCACCTGCCCGCCACTCCGTTTACAAGATATTTTACCCGGAAAATCCTTTTAGTTCGGCAACATCTTCATATGCTCCTGCCATGGAACAGTCCCCACGTGCAATTCCTAATTAAGTCATCATACTCGGTCTGCGCAGCAGTCTTCCACTGCATTGCAAAGTCACTGTCCATGGCTAGACATCAGAAGTCCTGTTACCACCCAAGTCCTTGCTGCATCTCTTGACGAGCCCACCCCCATAATATTGACGAGCTGGTGGAGTCATCGCAATATGTGTTACTGTATGCAACGTAGATGTAATCAATGCAGGCGGTTGTCTCACACGACCCCTCCGTGCTACTGGGTGGTCGCACCTTCCGGTCGTAATACCATGCGAAAGGAAGTTTGTTAACGCTTCATACCAGATTCATCCCAATGCACCGGTACCTTCGAGCGCTGCATTCTCATTGCGACGGTCCCATTGCAGGTGGTCTCCATGCGGCCCAGAGCCGCGCACTACCGCAGAGTGCGGTTCATTCTCAGATCACAACCGTTTGAGGAGGTTCACAACTTTTGGAGATGTCCGGAGGGGTCGCTCTGAAAGAAGTGTATATTTATGCTCCTTATACCTTCATCGCCCCAGGATTTGTTAGTGTCCTTGGGCAACTGAATTGTTTTTACGACCCACCAGCGTACCGATTAGTGGTCGATCGTACACCTGGACTAAAACCCCGATTCTCAGGGGGTACGGTTTCTGACCGGGCTTCCCCTAGGACGTCTCTACACTGTAAATAGCCTGTCCCCAACGGGAGACCCACGGCCCCGGATTTATCACTCGTCCGGGCGGGTCATCTGACGGACTCGTCCGAATAAAAGCCCCCTCCCGAATAAAACCCTCTATTGTCCTATCGTGCTGCTCTAAAAATTGAATCCCCTCCCGAATACAACCACGCAGATCGCTGTCCAGTCATACTTGTCAGTCTCACCGCTGCGCATCAGTGGCGTCTTCATTATCGGAAATGAGTCGGCAGCGGCATGCGGTGAGCATTGGACGAAAACAAGAGATGATCCAGTGGATCGAGACAGTGGGGGAAGGCGTCCCCACTCGAGCCGTTGCGCACTTTCGTTCCCTGGGGTGAAGTGTGGATGGTGGCGCAGTGCGCCGCTGGTGGCGACTGCGCGAGAAGATTCGCGCTGCTGCGCCACACCAGGCTCGTG
>JAHQIV010001334.1:0-12327 GCA_030463285.1 Phytophthora europaea
CTGTATGGCTTGGCATAGGCAAGTCAGCTCTTCACTACACAGTACATACTATTATAAAGTGGCCCACTCTCCCGGAAGCTGGAAGTACTGGGGTAGCAGCAAACACGCATCACTGGTTGAATATCTACTGGGGGTAGCAGATGGCACGTCATCACTGGCTCCTCACGCAATCACGGATTACCAATGTATATAATAATATTATGTGTATTATGTACATGTACATTGGCAACCAGTGATGACGTGAGCCTTACATAATATGAAGACTATAATATACTTTATATATTGCTGCGAACAGGGCATGTAGACCCTAGCTCAAAAGCATCGGTTAATTTATGTTGTGAAGACGAGAAGATTCTCGAGCCTTGGGAAGCAAATTGCGAAATGAGCGCCAGGGGCCTGAACTCTTTGTATTTTCTTGGACTTTGATTTATTCATTTTACCGCCCACTTATTTTTCTCCAAGACTAGAACTAATCAAGGACCTTGGTTCGAGGCACACCACGGCGACATGACTCACTGCGATAATCATGCCGTCGATGTTGGTGTACTGACTAAGTACTAATAATACATGTGTTATTGAGCTGGCTCAAGTGGCAGTCGAGTCGAGTCGACACGATCCGAACCAGCAGATCGTCCGTATCTGTATCAAAAACGCGGGCAAGGATTCCATCTACGATGGGACTTTGGCGTTCGCTCTTCCAATTGAGAACGCAACGCGCACTGTGGTCTCACTTCGCAATTCTTCAACTACGAGCAGATTGCCTTCAACCATGCGCATGACGTGCATTATCCTGTTGGTCGCCATATTTTGCTGTGTCGGACTCAATCCTGTTGAAGCCCTCATGCACTCTGGAAAATCCACCAGGTCGAAGATCGCTCCCTCGGAGCGCTTGCTCAGCTCTGAAATCAGCAGAGACATCTCGAAGAGACTTTTAAGATCGCACGCGTCTCCAGCTGTGGAAAAGACAGCGAATAATTTCGGTGCGGACGGAGAAGAGAGAGGTGTAGATGGAGCTTGGGTGTCGAAACTCGCACAATTGGACCGAGAGATGTGGAAAATGAGGAAGTTCGACTTCAAAATGGCTGAGAAGGTATATCTCAAGGCTGGTAATACCCCGAAGGACATCTTCAGGATTGTCGGTCGTCGAAGCTCCTGGGCGGATATGGGGAACAACAAGAGGGCAACCATGTGGTTCAGGTTCACGAATGCTTACAGAGAGAAGAACGGGGTCGTCAGCTTTCCGGATTATGAAATCTACCATTTGCTGCGCACTGAAGTGCCGGATGATAAGCTGGCACTAGCCTTGGAAGCATTGAAACAAATCCCGGACGTGAAAAATCTCGCGGAGACTGTCCAGAAGTATCAGTTCAAGTTCTGGGTCAGTAAAAAACAAACCCCCACCAGTATCGCAGAACTGCTGGGCATTCCGCACAACCCGACTTTGGTAACGGAGCGCGGCCCAAAGGATGCGATTTTGAGCCAATTTTCCAACGTGCTATTCGGGAAAGAAAAAAAGTTGACAAGAAGCACAAACATTCGCTAGAAGGCAACTTGGAGAACCTGCTCAAAGCGCATGTAGGTAGTATTTTTTAATATACTTTGGTATATTAAAATATACACTAAAATCAATGCTAATTGCCAACCGTTGCAGCATGTTACCACTATCGATCTACATGTACGCTCACTCTACCCATTATTGGGTCAAATAGAATGGATAATTGTACCCTGCATTCCACTCGCCATTCATTCAACTTCGAGATGAATGCCCACGCCTCACCAGCGTGTGCCGACGCCGCAGCTATTAATACACGAGATCCACAACGCCGTTTTGAGAGAAACATTTGCGTTCATTTCCCAGGCTTTAGAGTGTTAAGGAAAACGACAAATACATTTACTTCCACCACCATATGTATCTTGTACTTACGAATATAGTCCCTTTGTGCGAGGTGTTACGTTGTCCATATGTCCGGACAGATCCTCTGAAGCTGCGCGTTGGGAGTGATGGACTCCCCATCAACTTCGACGTTGCATTGGGGCAAGCCCGCAGACTCGTAAAACACCTTGAGGCCGGTGCGGCAGAAGAGGTGACCGCAGACCGAGTCTTGCTCTGTGCCGGTAGGGGCCGTCTTGAACGGGTAAACCTCGTAGGAGCTCAGAGCCTTGCAGATGCCGAGGTAGTTGGTCAGAGGCGTTGCTTTGGCGATGTTTTCGATCGTGTTTAGTTGCGCTGTGGTGCAGGCCGGGAGAACTGCAGAGCAGTCGACCATGACGGCAGCTGCCAGTACAAGTCCGAGGATCCGGCGAGCAAGGGACATCACTTGTCGAAGGTTTGCTTGTGCTGCTCGATGCCAATTGAAAAGTGGCGAGTCGATGACTCGTGCTAATGAATGCAAGTGAATGAAGAATGCTCACGCAAAACTCGGGCCTCTACCATCCATAGATTGCAATGCTTCGCTTTGTGGCAGATCTGTTATCGAATCTGACATTTACTCGCTTGGGCACCGTGTCAGACGGCAGCAACAACGCAGTAGATTCGTCGAAAAAGGGTTTCGACGGCCAAATGTAAAGGAACGAAGTGGGATCACCGGCTGGCTCGATTATTTCGATACAGACTGCCTGATATAGGTCATACGAATCTACTTGATTGCGGGCGTCTTCGTCTGCATGGTGCGCGACGGATCAAGCCCAAGGACAAGGTCGCCAACAAGGAGCGTTGAGCCGTCGGCAGCAACAAGAAAATAATAGCTTTTTACTTAATATAGATGGTGTCAAACCGGCTCAACCAGCACATCGCAGTTTTAATTACGTACCCACAAATCAACACCAAAAGTGATTGCAATGAAGCACGGTATGGCAAAGACAACAAGGCGGACTCGAGTACATTACCGTACAGCCTGGAGAATCCAGACACGAATCCGTTGCGTTTACATACTCACCAAACGCACATAATATATTTCACGTCTTACATGATAAAAGACTGGAGATGAACAAGTTCCCGCCCGCGCGCCTCAAGTCTTTTCGCCATCTCCACGCGCTCCCATGAGCGAGCAAGTGGTGCTCGGCTACGCGGCCGCCATCGTGGCCGTCTTCTTCTTCGGAACTTGCTACGTGCCGGCCAAGACCTACGCCACGTACGGTGCGTCACAAGGCTACAGCATGTCGTAGGGAGATATAAGACTAGATGATCTGTCCCAGCGGGTCCGCTTTCTTCAGAGGCTCGTCCCTGCCCTTAATGCTGATAACACGTCGCCCGAAGATGCTGAAGTGGTAGCCAGACTCAAAGCGGTCCATGGCGTTCGTCCGGACGAAAAACAGCACTGCCAAACCGGCCAGTATGAGCACGAAGATGTCGTTCACCGTCGAGACGTAAGCATCACTGATAGACACCCCCGCGGCGATCTGTCTGCTGTACGCATTGTTGAAGGTGATCCCTCCCACGACGCCACCAATGGACCACGCCGTCAAGATGAGACCGTGCATGGCGCCAATGTTGAAGGCACCGAACATGTCCGTCAAAAATGCCGGGATCGTACCGAAGCCGCCGCCATAGCTCGCCGTCAGCACGAAGATCTCAATCACGAAGGCCGTGTACTGATTCTGACGAATCAACATGGGCGTCGTGCCGACGATGGCCACCTGCAACACGAGTGTCGTGTAGAACACGCACTTGCGCGCGAACGCGTGCTCGATGTTGAAACTGCGGGCCACGAGGTCGGACGCCAGCGAGAAGAACAGTCGACCAAAGCAGTTGAACACACCGTTGATCGACACGATGTTGGCCGCTTCGTCGCCCGACCGCCCGAAGATGTCCGTGCACATGTTCGACAGCTTGGATAGCACCACCAAGCCGTAGATCTGGTTGGCGAAGAACATGAGGTACATGCACAGGAAGTCCGGCGACTTGATGGCGTCGATCAGCGACAGTTTGCGCACCTGGGCGTTGGTGCTGATGATAAAGTCGATCTCGTTGTCGGATGCCGTAGACTCGTACTGGTACTTGGACGTGGTCTGGTCCTCGCAGTCTGTCACCGTCTCAGGCTCGTCAACGACTTCGCCGTGGATGTTCAGCCCGCCAACAGTGAACTCGAGGTGCGGAGTGCGCAGGACGATGGCGCACAAGTACATGGTGCTGGCCATCGTGCAGCCAACCACCAGGAAGGTCAAGGACACCCCCACTGCTTCGATGCACGGTCGATAGACTTTGGCCCACGCCACAGCACCGGCACCATACCCCGCGACAGCAAAACCCGCAGCAGCACCGCGGTAGTCGGGAAACCATTTCTGCAGAGCCGACACCGGAGCGATGTAGCACAGACCCATGCCGAACCCACCGAACAGGCCGTAGCCGACGTAGACGGCTGCAATCTCCTTGTACGCCACACCGATGGCCACGATCACATGACCCAGAAGAAACGAGGTTGTGCCCAGCACCACGCCGCAGCGCGGGCCGTTGCGCTCAATCCACGGGCCCATGATCGCCGTCGTCGTACCGAAGACGCCCACCGCGGTGTAGAAGGCGTTGACGGCATAGCCAGCTTTGGGGTCCTTGAACACGTAGTGATCGATGGGTTTGTTGAACACCGACCAGGAGTAGAGCGAGCCTATGCAGAACTGCACTAGAAAACTCGCAAAGAACAGGTGCCACCGAGAGAACCTCAAGCAATGTGCTGAGTAGTAGCGGTCCTTGCCCAGGTAGAAGGTGAATAGCCACTCCTCAGCGTCATACTGCTCAGGAGAGCAGGGCTTCCTCGGCACCGTCCAGTGGCCAGCAATTGTTGTCTGCACCGATTGGAGGCAAGTTTTACTGGACTTGGCTTTCATCCGTGTCGTGGGTATTGAAGCTGGCACAGATAATCACGCGAAGTAAGCTGTGGAAGCTTGGACACCGGCAATCGACGCTCAGTGTTGTCTTGAGCAAGTCGATTGAGGAATGAAAACAGACAGGCATTTGGGCAAGGCCACGGGTTGTGAACAACTGGCCATCGTGGATAAAAGAGATGTGGGGATACAGGTGGGAGCTGCCAGTGGGGAACGGGGCAGCAGAGAGAGTCAAACTTGTGTTCTTATCCGGTATTACAGCGTCCCATGCCCCAAGGTCAGTGTGAAATGGATCACTATAATACACGCTACATCAAGTCTCATTGTTTAGGTGGCTTCGAGGTAAACCGGAGCAGCTGGAAACCTATGGGTCACCACCACCGGTCGTGTTATCCTTTTACAACAACAAAATAATCTCACTCCACGACTTGAGTGAATTGAGGATGTTGTTCCTGTGGCCCGACTACGCCGTTTCCAGCAGCGGTTCCTCCTTCTTTGGCTCCTGCTTCCCCTTGATACTGACGATGCGTCTGCCGAAGATACTGAGGTGGTATCCTGGCTCGAAACGATCGGCGTGCGCACGAAGAAGAGAGCCACGAAGCCCAGTAGCATGATGGTAAAGATGCGGTAGACCGTGTAGATGTACGCCTCGTGGATGTCCCAGCCGTCGGCGATCTGGTTGCCGTACGTGTCGTTGAAGGTGATGCCGCCTACAACGCGCCCATCGATCACGCTGTCAGGATCAGGCCGCCCATGGCACCGATCTTGAACGCGCCAAACATGTCAGTCAGGAACGCTGGAATCGTTCCGAATCATAGCTCGCAGTAAGAATGAACACTTCGGCCACAAACGCGGAGTAGTTGTTGTTGCGCATGAGGATTGGGATTGTGCCGAAGATAATCGCCTGCGACGCCTCGCGCGTAAGAAATACAGGCGCTTGCGCGCGAAGGCGTGCTCTACATTGAGCGCGGCACATACACGAGAGCACAATGAGTCCAAGATCTGGATGTCGAAGAACATGATGTACATGCACAAGAAGTCCAGCGTCTTGATAGCGTCGATCAATGTGAGCTTGCCTACCAGTGTGTTCGTGGTCGTGGTAGGCTCCACAACATTCTGAGACGTTGGCAGCGTGATGGAAGACACGTCTTCTTGAGCACCGAGTCGACGGTTGCGGGGTCTTCCACGCCCATGGCGAGTGCTTGACGACGAGAGGCTTCTTTGGGGTGACTTGCGCGGGGGCGATCCAATTGAGGAATGAGCAGAGCTAGCGGCGAGGACTTCGATGGCATCCACGATGAGCAGCTCAAACGCGAGTATCGATCGATCACTTCTCCGCGTTGGTCAATGGCTCGGGTGGTGACTTCAACGTCAACGAGACCGAAGCGACTTAATTTGCGTTTCTCGGGATGACTAGATTCCCGCTGAGAACGCATATATGAATGAATACGATAGTAACGGCTTGCAAGATACGTGCATTACGTATGGGATTGTACTTTTGATTTATTTTACTTGCTACGGCGCGGTAATTAACGCAAGTTGAAGGCTGTATGCAGACATCGGTCAATATGATGCGTAGGCTGCTTGTGTGGCTTTCGTTCGCTAATAAAGTGCTGTCGTTTGGTTCTGTTCATACATGTTGTCAACTTCGACAGAAGATTGGTGTCACTTACTTCGGTGGCTGCGACTCGCACCAACCGGGGTTAAACCACTGCAACTACCGTACGGACACTATGATGGACCAGTCAATGACTGGTGATGGGCCAGTCAACAGTCATTGACTGGTCCATCATAGCAACACAACCGCTGTGCGGGTCTTGCGCGTCGTACGATGTCGCTACCAATATCAGAGTCGCGCCACTGCAACGCCTGCCGCGACCTCATCAAGTCGAGTCCAGCGCGCCCCAACATGTTTCGGCGCGACGGTCAGCACGGCGCTTCCGCCCAGGGCGACAAGGCACAGCGCACGCCGGGCTCTCCAGCCTGAAGTGGCAAGGGAACCACCGAGCCTCCGCCACATGGAGGTCACCATACCATCCATTTTGTGTTTTAACGCGGTGTCCTTGGTGACTCACGAAAATGCTCATACGCAGAAACGCAAGGTGCTGAGCGGCATCCTCGCCCGTTTAACACCACACGACTGTCAGTCGCACCGCGCGCTGCACCACCAACGGCGATGCACCCAAAGCAAAAGCCGTTCGCATTATACCTGTAGGCTGCAATTTGCTGCACCACTTCGCGGCAATCGTTGGCACGTGGTTTGGACATCATTGCGGCGGTGTTGCCCGTCAGTCGAAAGCTCATTGAAGCTGTGTCAAAGTCGAGCGAGCGAAGGGCCACGCCGGACAAGAGAGACCGCACCTTGCTAGCCGCGACAACTTCAACGAAAACCTTCAGAGGGCACTTTTGATACATGTACATCGGTCAATTCACTCGTAGCTTCATTTGAGCTACAGTACATCTACTAGTACGAATAGTCAGTCAAGTCTTCTTGTTTTGTTCTTGCCCGCCGCCTTCTTACGCCTCGTTCTGCAGCAGGTCCTCCTTGTTGGCGGTCGTGTCCTTGGGCTTGATGCTGATGACGCGCCGGCCGAAGAGACTATAGTGGTAGCCCTTCTCGAATCGGTCGCGCGGGTTCGTGCGCACCATGAAGATGAAGATGCCCGTGACGCACACCACGATGAGGATCTTGTAGATGCCGTCCACGTACCCGTCCGCGGGCGAGTCGCCATTCTTGACGGCCGAGTTGTACTTGGCGTTAAAGCTCAGGCCGCCGGCCACGCCGCCCAGAGACCAGGCCGTGAGGATGAAGCCGTGCATGGCGCCGATGTTGAAGGCGCCGAACATGTCCGTGAGGAAGCACGGGATCGTGCCGAAGCCGCCGCCGTACGACAGCGTGAGCAGGAAGACGAGCACCACGAAGGCCGTGTAGCTCTCGTTGCGGATGAGCGTCGGGAAGATGGCGATGATCGTGATCTGCGAGACCAGGCCGTAGTAGAAGAGGCACTTGCGGCCGAAGGCGTGTTCGACGTTGAATTTGCGCACGATCACATCCGAGATGAGAGGGAAGAGCAGGCGCCCCACGCAGTTGAAGGCGCCGTTGATGGACACGATGTCAGCACCTTGGTCGGCCGTCTTGCCGAACAGCGTCGTGCACATGGTGGAGAGCTTGGAGAGCACGATGAGTCCGTAGAGTTGGTTGCCGAAGAACATGATGTAGAGGAAGATGAAGTCGGGAGAGGTGATGGCCTGGATGAGCGTCATCTTCTTGACCTGCGAGTTCGTGTCGTGCGCGTTGGTGTTATTGGGGTCCAGGAGCGCCTCCATGTCCTTGGCTGTCGGGGTCATGATGGACTCGTACTCGTGCGACGACATGACGCTGATCTTCTCGCCGCGCTGGAACGACTCCTCCGCCTCGCGCACCGCTTCCCCGTGCATGTTGAGGCCGGCCACGTGGAACGTGGCGTGCGGGATGCGCAGACACACGGCGCAGCAGAGCAGGATGAAGGCGAAGACGCACCCGACAACGATGAACAGGTCGGGCAGGCTCGTGGCCTTGATGATAGGCAGGTACGCCTTGCCCCACACCACCGAGCCAGCTCCGTACCCGCCCACTGCGAAGCCAGCAGCGGCACCGCGGTAGTCCGGGAACCATTTCTGCAGCGCGGAGACTGGCGAAATGTAGCAGAGACCGCTGCCGAAGCCACAGAAGAGACCGTAGCCCACGTACAGCCCGACGATCGACTTGGCGTGCAGGGAGATGCAGCTGACGACGCACCCGATGAAGAACGACGTCGCACCGAGCACCACACCGGCGCGCGGGCCGTTGCGCTCAATCCAGGGGCCCATGATGGCCGTCGAGGTGCCGAACACCCCCACCGCGATGTAGAAGGCGTTGACCGCCATGCCCTTGGTCTTGTCGTCGTAGATGAGCAGGTCGATGGGGTTGTTGAGCACCGACCACGAGTAGAGCGAGCCGATGCAGAACTGCACCATGAAGCTCGCGAAGAAGAGGTACCAGCGGTTGAACTTGATCCACGGCAGCGTCAGGTACTTGCCGAAGAGGTAGGCGGTGACGAGGTACTCCTCGGCCGCGTCCTGCTCCTCGGAGCGGTGCTTGTCGGGCACCGTCCAGTGCTTGATGAGCACGCCTGTGACCTTGTCGCCGCAGGTCTTGGCGGGAGGCGTCACGTGCTGCACGGACGGATCGTTCATCGTTGTTGGGAGGTGGACTAGGTGGAGGAAGACTGGAGCTGGAGCAAGTGTGCGCGACGCCGCCAATTGAGGAATGAAAGCTTTGGGGGGGGAGGCTCGTGCCCGGTGGTGGTCCTGTGCAGGTTGAAGCGATATAGCAGTCCTGTTTCTGTGTGGCGGCCAGCGACGGAGCTTTGATGCACGAGAGACTCGCCGTTTAACGGTTCCAGGCTGGAGCCTGGAACTTCAAAGGTCAGCCCCTTGCGTGTCAGGCGATGGCAGCTTCGTTTAGCGAAACTCGGATGGAAATCAGAGGCAGAGCCTCCCCACAGCGTCAAGTTGGTGGCAAAGTGTATGGATACATGTATTTGAGTGCGGGACGGCGCGCGATTAACCAGGGATATCCTGCGTTAATTTGCTCTGCGACATCGGGCCGCACCGGCAGGGCTACATGCCCAGGTGCTGGCTACTAGTGATGACTAGTGCTATCGGGGGGTCCTTGACCCGGGAGTCTCTACGCTGAAGCTCAGCTCTGAAGCAGCGCCGATGGAACAGTATCCGCACCAACTAAGGCGCCGGCTGATGTAGGCCATCTCAGCGAAGTGCGTTCAGTCCCGAGGGTGGTGGTTGAAGTTGCCTGCTCAGGACTCTGCTGGTGCGTTGTCTTTGCTGCTCGCCGTTAGAATTTCTGCTCCCAGCGGCGAAGCAGCCACTACGGGCCGCACTACACGTGTACAATTGAACAGTGCTGTCACGTGGCCATCAATCTACCTCAAAGCAGCCCAACGACGAAGGTGGCGTGATGGCAAGACGACCAGCAATGCTATCCATAAGGCTTAGCAACAACTAAGTCGCAGCAAGCCGATCAAGTCCATGGAGAGCGAGGCCGACGTAGCCGTTGCTCATCCCTGCTTGAAGTTGACTCGTTCTGGCGATCTAAACTCGATCAACGAAAGCACATTGCGTGTCGGCCGATGCCAGTCTTGAACTAGCCGTACCGTGCGCGGATCGCTGTTAAACCGAGCGTGAAGCTAAGCTGCGCAGTCGATTCGACGGCTGTCGACAAGGTCCACGATTTTACTGTGAAGCTGGCCTCAACTAGGTGCGGGAGGGATCTCTCCGTCCTTGAGACTGCTGCGTGCTCTTTATTAGCAGCAGCGCTCACAATTCGAGCTGAGTCGTTCGCAGTCGACGCAGCTCCATCCATTACTGGGGAGAGGGTTTCAAGCATCCGGAGCTTGAAGTTTGGTCCGGTAGACAGCAAGACACACGAGAGCTCGAGGTGGGCTCCACCCTGTTCGTGGCTTTGTGCTCCTGGGTATTTTGGTCATCTTGGCGTATTATGCTGGAACCGACACGAGCGAAAAGTCAACATCTGTAGTAGAGTTATGGAGCTGACCGCGGACGTCATCAAGCGCCGAAGCGGCCACTATGATGTGAGCTTGGTGGCGTTGCTGGACGTCTCGCGGATGCGAATCCGATATCTGGCCCAGCTGGAGTCCTGTTTGAACCTGCTGGAGCTTAACTTGGCCCACAATGAGGTATTTGGCCTGGCGTTTCGTTTTTTGTGGAAATGGCGATGATTCTGGGTATTTGACGTAATGGGCCACAGCTACGCTCGCTGGACGGACTACCTTCACTACCGTTGCTGCGCTGCCTCGACATTTCCAACAACCAGCTCACTTCACTCGGTTCGTGTCACAAAAGACGAACGGAAGACATTTGATCCCTTGCTAATCATTTGTGTGTTTGTACAGACAGTTTACCATGTTTGCCGATGCTAGAAGAGATTACAATTGCGGTGAGACTCGATCATTGTGCCCGAAGCCAAGGCAGCATATTTGAATATCCACTGCTTTTTTTCTCGACTGCAACAGAAGAACCAGATCCGAAGCATCGACTTCGCTGCTTTGTCGACAAAGGTACTGTACACCCTATACGTTTACGTCAGAAAACCTTTCGCTTAGTTGTTGCTATGTTGTTGTTTTTTCATCGAAGCTCCCGAGTCTTCGAGTTCTCGAGTTCAGCGGGAACCCCATCGACAGCAGAGCTGAGGCAAAGGCATCGAAAGCTTTTCCAGACCTGTTCATTCTGAACGGCGAAGCGCTCACACTCACTCGACTATTAGAGGAAATTTCTGCTGATGACTTTGGAAAGTCCACAAGCACCTCGGACGAAGACGACCCTTCGTTGTCTGCAGAGCTTACTGATGGTCTTGAGTCTGACACCATGGAAGACGATGATATCGGAGTGAAGGAGTTCATCAGTGAAAGCACACGGAATCTACAAGGTCAGTGCTGTAGTCGGAACTTGGGCTGGGATTTCTGTTTATCCAATTCTGTCTTGTCATGTGCAGAATTGCTGCAGCGGTGCAAGGCAACGGTAGAGGCTGCTGATGCAGAAGTTGTGTTTCCAGCGTCACCATCCGTATAACTCTCCGGAGGGCTCTAAAATCGAAATTCAGCTTCAGCACGCAAAAAGATGAGAGTTCACTTCCAGCCTCCTAAAATCAACCTTGGAGGTCTACAAGGATATCAACACCATAAAGAAGAAAATATTGGAAGTCGTAGTTGCATCACTTGTCCTTGGGCGGCGGGTAGAAACGGTTTTCGCCCTCACACGCGCCGCAGCATGTCTTCCTCGCTAGTTGCAGTGGCACCCCCTGCTGACTCGAAGATGGATTTGCGGCATGTCGGACACGTCGAATTCACCAGCAGCCACTCGTCCACGCAGTCTTTGTGGAAATGGTGCGCGCACGGCAGTACGCGCAGCGACTGCGTCGGTTCGTAGTCGTTCAGGCAGATACAGCAGCACGCGTCCTCGGGCGGGAACATGTTGGCCGTGTACGTCTTGGTCTCTAACCGGTCGATAATCTGCCAAAATCCAAAATCCAACAACAACAAAAAACAAAAAACAAAAAACAAAAACAAAATTGTCAGCACTTCAACCATAAAAAACAAAAAAAAATTTTACGAAGAATTGCAAAAAACAAATTGTCACCTCCTTGGTGGCTCCTTTGCCCCTCATGGGGTCCTGCAACCTGCTGAGCAGTCGGATGACGCACGGCAGGCAGAAGCACAGCACGGGCAGCAGTGCCAGCAGCAGCAGGCAGGGCAGGAAGATCTTGGCGTACGAGATGACGATCATCCAGAGCGCCAACTGGTACATGGCGGACCCGTCGTCGCAGCGCGCGCCGTCGCTGATGACCCACATGTTGCCCACGAGGAACCAGAAGAGGCCGGCCAGGTCCAGGCCGTACTTGAGCTGGCTGAGCGGCGCCATGTAGCGCTCCCGCAGGCGGATGGCACCGTTGCT
>JAHQIV010001335.1:0-12321 GCA_030463285.1 Phytophthora europaea
CAGACCGGCCAGGCCGCGCGCGAGGGCGCCGGCGTGGCCACAGGGTCCAGGTTGAACACCTCCAGCAGCACACGCTGGCGGATCCGCTCCACGACGTGCTCCTCCATCAGGTTAGAAACGCGTTAGAAATGGCCTGCGGCGACTTGGACACTGGCGCTCCAGATCAGTAGTGCGGCCCGGTATGATACGCACGTACAGGGCCTGAGAATTATTCCGAGGGATAAAGCGGAAGGGAGGGCACGGGACGGGCGCCTCTGCCGTCCAATCAGCGCGCGGATCGCCGGAACAACATGCATAATAATAATCTTGTGCGGTTGTTGGTCCGCGTTCGCCAAGTCGCCAGGCGTTTGTTGCGCCGATGGAGCGGGCAGAAGATGGATTTCCGTCGTGCTCTCGGTACAGTGCACTTTACTTTATACATACTACAGTATTTGTACTGTAGTCCAGGCTGGATGTTGTTGGTCGGTCGAGAGGCTGGATAGGATCGTGAACGTGGGGCTCTGGGCGGCTCCTGCTGTCGGGCGGGCAGCGTGTCGACGAAAGCTGTACAGTACAGTACATGAAATACATGTGGATCAAGGGTTGCAGTGTGTGCTGAAGACGTAGTGGACACTTCGGTCTACCGTGGAGGGTGCCCTGCCACAGGTTTTGCATAGAAAAGATCGAAGGGGTTTAACACGTGCCCACTTCAACTTGGGATGTTTGTTTTAACAAATCGGCGCGTGTACACTTGAAAAACGAAGTTGATACTCTGTATAGCGATAAGGACTCGATCAGCGACACCCGGCATCCATGTCGTCATTAGTGCTGCTTCTTTAGGGCAACGACAACACCAAAACGCAGTGGTCGAGCGGCTTCGGCCCAGGCGGCAGCTTCCAGCTAACACCCTAATTCTCGCTCTGGAAGCTCTACCACGGCGACCACCTACCCTTCAAAATTGGTGAAGCAACTGCCTTTGTCAGCATTGACCTTGCGGAATTGGGTATCTTTTACCCGATAATTCAGCTTTTTTATTTTCGTGTGCATTTTCATGTGATTCATGACCTGTGGAAAGCTAACATAACTCGCGAATTCAAAAAGGCATTTCATTGCCTTATTCTAAAACTTGTTTCACTATCATTGCTACTCTCTACGCCGCCAGAGGAGTCAGGGGCGTGACTTCCACGTCCATCGGACCCTTGACCGGGATCGTAAGAGAAAACTCGTACGTGAGCTTCCACGGGTCCTCGACAGTCTTGATGTCGTACTTGCTGTAAAGCGTAGCCAGCGTCAGCTTCATCTGCATCATGGCGAACTTCTGGCCCATGCACGCGTGCTGGCCCGAACCGAACGGACTGAACACGAAGGGTGACAGCACGCGCAGCTTGCCCGTCTCCGGGTCGATCATGCGCTCTGGCTTGAACTCGCTCGCGTCTTCGCCCCAGTTGTCCGTGTTGCGAGCGTTGCAGTAGGACGAGACCATGATGGTTTGGCCCTTGCCGACGAACGTGCCGTCCACCAACGTAGTGTCCCTCATGGCCTCGCGCGCGATGAAGCCTGTAGACGGGATCAACCGAATGTTCTCCTTCATGGCAGCCTCCAGGTACACGAGCTCGCGGAGCTGCTCCTGAGTCGGCACCTTGATTTCGCCCGTGAGAAGTCCAGGCAGCTTCTTCTTCATCTCGTCACGAATCTTCTTCAAAATCTCCGGGTGGCGGTTCATGTTGATGATGAACCAGCTCATACTGTGCGCAGTCGAGTCTCGGCCGGCGAAGATGAAGGTCATGACCATGTCGCGCATGATCGTGGCATCATCGTCCTCAATGTGCATATCCTGGTTCTGGCGAAGCGTGCTCTCCATGAAGAGTGTGATGAGGTCTCGGGCCACCATCTTCTCGCCCTTGGCAGCGAGCTCCGCCTTCTTCTTCATCGACGTCATGACCACCTCGTCGATGAAGTCGTGCAGGATCTTGGTGTTGTCGTGGAAAACCTTCTCCCAGCCGATGTTCAAGTATCTCTTGAGCTCCCAAAGCCACAGTGGCGACTGGACACGGACAGCGAATGCGACGGCTGTCTTGTCGAAAGCCTCCTGGAACTCGTGCTCCTCGTCCCGGTGAGGGCCGTCCTTGAGCGTGTCCAGCTCAACCCCGAAGCCAATCTTGGTGATGACGTCCATGGTGAAGTGGCAAAGTTCCTGCTTGGCGCTGAACGACTGGCCGCGCTTGTGGTAGATGTCCAAGACATCCAAGAAAACCTCCAGCTTCTCACGCACAGTAGCCTCCATCACGTCCTTCATCATCTGCATGGAGAAGAGGTGGCTCGACGTCTTGCGGTGGTAATACCACGGATCGCCATCAGCGATAATCATGCCGTTGCCGAAGATGTCTTCGCTCATGTACTGGCCCACGGGTCCTCGCAGGAACACATCGCTTTGGGTTGCAAGAGCGTCTTCAATGGTATCGGGAGATGTAAGCACGATGGTCACAGGACGTCCGGGGATCGAGTACATCCACGGACGATGGTCGAACTCGATGGACTGCTCGTTGAGCCAGTCGTGGAAGCGCTCGACGTTGCCACCAGCATCGAGCAAACTCTTGAGAATGGGGAGCGTAGTCTTGGGCATTGGCGGCAGCTTTACACCTTCCGTCTTCTTGTTCTTTTTCGAGCTGTGCAGCAGCAGTGAAAGTCCCAAACTCACGGCCACTGCAGCGGCAGCGGTGACTGCGACGTCATTCCGGTTACCGAAGAGCTCCGAGACGGATTTCATGTCGAGCTACTTGGTGCAGCGATTCCGGTGGGCTGATGAGTGCGATCGGTGGTTGAAAAGCGCTAATGAGACACGGATCGGATCGTGGAGACGGAGAGGATGAACCGACGAGGGGTTGTGAGGGCAAGACATACAGATGAGCCGCATCTTGCAGCGAGGCTTGCGGCGCACAACGTGCGCCACATACAGTACGTGATCCCATGCATGAAGAAAAGAGCCACTACCAATCTCAAATGCAGCCATTCCCTCCTCTGGTCTACCGATCGTACAGTAAACTTCATGAAGGAGTCCTTCAGAAGGACTACAAGTAGGACATTTTTTTAATAAATGCCGAAGTTCGGAAATGAGAATTCGCAGTTCGAAGAACTGTGTTAGCGGCCCTAAAAAGTTTGTCATCTAGTGCACCTTAAGCCCTCTGATCCGAAGTTGCACAGCCAGCAGAGTTTGTCATTCAGGCAACATTCACATCCATTTAAGGTGACCTGTTTAAAACCTTACTATTAATTAATAGCAGCAGTTTTTGCTCGCGCTGTAGCCGACTGACACGTTTGGCCTGAGCGAGTCAGCCCTCCACGCCGAAGCTGGCTGCGTGTTGGCGTCGTAGTTGGTGGTGCCACCGCATCCGCATGGCGTGGGGGAATATGGCTTGAAAGTAGCCAGCTCCCCGTCTCTCGATCATTCAAACTGCGCTTGCTCGTTTGGACACTGCACCCGTTCGTCTTGGCGTTGGCGGCGTTGGTTTTCTAACAATTTTTAAGTCGAGTCCGATGTCCTCGATACAACTTCTGCACGCCAACGACAGGAAACAATATCAGTGCGTTCGTGAGCGCCGTCCCCGACGACTGGCTGCGCCATTGGCGCGTGTGAAAAGCTTGTTGAAGAAGCCTAGCAGCAGCCTGTCGCGCTTTGCGATGCTTTATAGCACGATGTCGGAGAAAGCGGCGCCACGCCATCTGCAGCTTCACTGCCTGACTCGAGCGATACGTGATTCGGAAGGCCAAGAGCTGACGCTTTTGAAGTTAGCATGACGTTGAGTTCTCTTCGCAGCCGTCGTGCTTCTCGGTACCCTTGACGCCCGATATAAACGCGCACGCCCAGTCTCGATGGCTCGTAGCGCCGCCTGCAACTGTCCATCGTGGCAACTCACAGTTAGCGGAGGTCATAGTGTCCTTTCAAGATACAGTGTAGCCATATCATTTTTGACTCAAGTTGAAGTGAGACTTGTTGAACGGCAGCTAAGCTTACTTCTCTTACTTCTAGCTGCCTCCCCATTACTCAAGCAGCTTATTTGACTCCCGTGGCAGGACGCACCGTTCTAGACGTTTGCTCCTGTCGCTGTTGCTGGCTGTCCTCGCTGTTGACGAGATGAATATCGCTTGGTGCGTAGTGGCACACGGGTTTCTTCGGCCCGTTGCCCAGGATGAGAGGTTTGTCGCCCTTCTGTACACCGCGCAACCAACCGCACTCGGTGTGATTCTCCGCGCCTGGCTTCACGAAGATGCTGTGCAGGATAACCTCGTCGCCGTAGTTTTCGTCATCATCACGATACTCACGTTCGGGTCCATGCGCTGGGCCTTGATGGCCTCTATACACGTTGCGCATGTCCAGGAACCGCTGAGCGGGGTTGTTCTTATACGAGCCACCCACTTGCCGAAGTCTTGCGCGAAGAATCCATCGACGCGTAGCGGGCTCCACCACCAAGAATCCTCGACACGCTGGAGGCGTTGCCACCCGTGATGCTCAAGGCGTCCTCACAGACATAATCCCACCACATGTTCTCGATCGTACAGTCATTGTCGTCGCAGTGCACTCCCTCCATTTGGTTCATACTTATCGCTTTCGACGTCTGGGTTAGGAACCAGCCCACGGACTTCGACGAGTACATGGAGCTGACCAATCAGTTCACGTACGATATTTACACCGGCAAGCTGGATATGCCGCAGAAAGACCAACTATTTCAATATAGGCAACACACTTTCTTAAGAGGGTTAACCCATATTTATCCACATTTCCCTTTCACTGCCCCTCTCTCGAGAACTGCGATCCCCCGGACCCCTGGGGTCCGGGTTCCCAATAATTCGCCAGCACTCCCGATATTTGTCAAACGTATTATTATCCAAGGATGATGATATTATCATCCTTGGAAGTATCCCTCAATGCGTCCACTATAATACCATTCGAAGTGAGTGACGGTTGGTGTTCTAGTGCTCAGTTCGTTTCAAGGCATCGGTGGCGAGTTGGTCCCATTTCCAGCAGCGCAGCATCATGAACGCCATCGCTGCCAATGTGGCTACAATGCCGAAACCAAGTCCGAACCACAGCCCTTCGACGCCTTGGTCAAGGGCGAACGCGAGGATTGCCGCGAGCGAGATGCCTCCTCCGTAGTAGCCCACCACGTTGGCAACGGCCGCCGGCTTCTGCTTGCCTGCTCCGCGGAAGACGCCCTGCATCACAGCATTGAGGCCGTCGGCAATCTCGAGGGGCGACCACGCAGCCATGATCTTGGAAGCGAGGTCGATACTCTCCTGGTCGCTTAGAAACAGCTTGGGGATGTGGTCACTGAGTCCGAAGACCAGCGCCATGAATACTAGCGACAAGCCGAACGTCATCGCAAGCGCCAAGTTGCAAGCCATCTTGGCCTTCTTGGGTTGGTTTGCGCCGAGACAATTGCCGACGCGAATGCTAGCAGCCACCGCAATGCCGTAAAAGACCGTCCACAGCATAACGTTGACGTTCATTAGCACCGAGTGCGTCGCCAGCGCGACGACGCTGTTGGGTAGCACGCCCGCCATAATGGACAAGATCTCGAATGCCCACACCTCCACGGACATCATGATCATTCCAGACGAACCGATGCGCCAGAAGAGACCCATGCGGCTGAAGGCCTCCTTCAGGTTCCACCCACTGCACCACCATTGACGAAGCTTCTCCGGTTGTAGCCAAAAGTACGGCACGAGAAGGAGCGGGAGCGTGATGTTGCCCAGTGAGCGCCCGACAGCGATGCCGTTGAATCCCAGCGACGTGTGGTATGCCAGTACATATCCAGCAGCAAGGTTGACGATGTTACCGACCACTGCAATGATGACGAGGGGCTTGACGACATTCTGGGTCTGCATCACCTTGCGCACGAGTTCGTAGAGGAAGAGGAACGGCAGTCCGGGAAGCATCAGGCGGGAGAAATCTCGCGACAAGTGCGTGATCTCAGCTTGCTGACCTAGAGCGTTCAGAATGGGCTCGGCGAACGAGTTGATCACCACCATAGGGACCAGAGCCGCGGAGAGGGACATGATTCCGGTTTGGAAGTAGATGCCGATGCTTTCGAGCTTTTTGGCGCCGTAAGCCTGCGAGCACAGTGTATCGAGAGCGGAGGCTAACCCCAATCCAAGAGAAAGCGCCGTCACATTTAGCAGCTACATAATCGTCGAAAACAACAACGTTAGAGCAAAAGAAACAATTTTATAATACGTTTGGTACATACACGTAGGGGGTCCGTACCATGACGGAAATTGTTGCAGCGTCCACGTAGTGCTGTGTGTCGGGTACGTCCACGTTACCGGCCAACAGGATGGATACGAAGCCTGGGAGGAACTCGAGAATCGTCGTTCCCGTCTGAAAAAAATGGATCGAGAGTTGTTTTTAGCCGATGTGTTTTTGTTAGTAGCCACCGAGGAAATGTAAGTACGTACCACAGGTAATACAAGTTTGAAGAGACTGCGGAGCTCCTCCATCCGCTGCGGGTCTGGTTCGTCATGTTGGGATAATCCAGCGCTTTCAATTGTCACGAAAGACGCGTTGATGTCGCTTGAGCGTCTGTTGAGGAGTTGCTCGTCCATCGAAGCGCTGGTTTGGTCGGTGGGTACTTGTGCGCGAGAAGTGAAAAGTATAAGTGAATAGATTAAAGTGGAGGCTACATGAGTGGCAAACAACTTGATTGCGTCAGTGGTAAGATCGACGAATAATGAGATCACGTCGCCCTACCACTGACGTGAACAACTCGTCCTGCACGATCACGTACAGTACAAAAGTACGATACCGGTACACAAGTATTATGCTGCCGCAGATTCCAAGTGATTACATGTGATTTCGTTGTTGAACGAATGTACATCGCTGACATTTTCAGCCGTCCCAAGGACCTCTACTTGTACGTTTCACGATGTTTAAGTTTAGTGGCCCAAATACGGTGCTCCTTGAACCAGTACTACCGCGTTATTGTGTGTTCTTCTCAAGATTTCCGACCCCGGTCGTTTGAATCGCCCGAGACCAATCTCCGGCGAATCGACAGACATGCTGAAGTCGATAAAATATGTTTTTGACAGTGCGATCAGATTCCAATCGAGTGCGACGGGGAGCTTACTGGCGGAAACATGGAGGTGAGTGATCGCACGGGGACCACACGGGGACCACACGACGCAGACCACAAGGCAACCGAGACCGCAGGTCACGGTATGCGGACACTCGAGCACCTACACGAAGGACGTCGCGCTTGACACCGTCACCACCTACGTCTTCGCACCCCCGTGCGTCAACAAGATCGCCCCAGACGATGCCTCGTGGCGAGGTTGCAGTCAGAAGATCTCCACGCTTGACACAGACGGCGCCTTCTGCTGGGTCAAGTGCTCTGACGGCTACTAGTGCTTCACCGCAGTCGGCAGTGGCTACGTGTGATGAAGTGAACCTGCCGTCGGCTACCCGAAGATCTCCTCGCTTGCAGTCAACACCTACGCCCGAGCTCAACCGTGCCAACACACCAGTGGTCCCTCGACCGACGAATAGTCACCGACACCAGCTTGTTGTGCAGCCCATTATCAAGACAACGTTTTCACAGCGTGAGGGGTCGGGGGAGCAACTCGACGACGTTGCTCTGAATGGTGCAAACTTCCGTGACATCTTGACGAATATTTGGGAGCAATTCAGCTTTCGTGTCAAGAGAAGAGCGGTGAAACGAGATAGTGAGTGGGCTGTGGAGGTCCCTACAATAGAGAACTGGACCAAACTGATGCAGTTCAAGACGAAACGCCATCTTGTTGAAAGCACAAAGTCCGATACTGCTTGGGGCCGCTGGCTTCATTTGACACATGGGGAAACGGTCATCTTGCTTGTGTACGAGTACGGCTTGGCTATTACGAAGGACTCGGATTTAAAAGAGTTCATGGAGGCGTGCGTTGTCCCATCTGAAACAGATCGTGCAGGGTCTACTGCCGAGAGCTGTCTTCACGATTTTGTTCTGCGGCTACAAGATCAGTGGGGCGAAATCTTCCAAGCAAAAGCAGTGGTCTGGCAAATGTGGGCTAACCACCTGACCAGAAATCTCAATCGGTCTACATGGGATGCGGCTATTACACAGCCCCCGCCGGACTCTATTGTGCAGCTACTTCGAGCTTCAGATTCACACATTGAGCATCATCTATCCAGACTTTCTCAGTCAGTGAATCTGGATCTAGACTGTGTGAACGCATCGATCGGTGACTACGAACAACTACGCGAAGACTGGAAAGCAGTTGGAAGACGGATGGATTCTCACGAAGCAAGTCTAGCTACGCGGAAGTCAATCATCGAGGCATTCCTCCGAGACGTACTCCCTCTACCCGATGTCACCGACCCGCTGCTCGCTATGGAAAACGCAAGTGACATTGATCATCAGGAGTGATTGATACCTAGTCGACTAGCCTACGTTTCAGGTTACCTCGTCCAAAATCCTAATTTATCTGTTTGCTCGTCCATCTGCTCATCGCCGTTCTCGTCCACGTGCTGAACGCCGTCGAACATGTCGGGTACAGCTCGATTTTCCTTCGCAAGCTGACAAACAAGATTGAAATGTCCTTGTATCTACCAACCGCAGTGATCGAACACTTTCGCCATGTCAAATGATCCAAAGCGCCGAAACGTTTGAACCACGAAGGGCATCAAGTTTCGTCCACTAGACTCAACGTAGTCCCGCTAAAACGCCTTCTTCATGTAGCCGAACATGTACTCAATCGGATTGTAGAATGGACAGTAGGCCGGAAGAAAAATTGGGACGACGCCAATGCTTCTCAAGTAGTGCACAATCTCAGGGTGTCTGTGAATAGAGGCGCCATCGAGAATCCAAACAGAGTTTGAGCCTGGATATTGACGAACCTTTCCTCGCTTAGAGAAGGCAAAGGCACGACAGCATTTCACAAACTCTTCTCTGTCAAATGTCCCCTCTGTGTCGTAGTAATCGATTAGCCCGTGTACACCGATGAATGCCAGGATCGACACTCGCGGCTTCTGCTGAAAGTTACCTCGAACAGCAAGCTTAGTTCCTTTGAGAGAGTAGCCTCATTTCCGGATCATTCCTCTGTTGTCGAAAGAAACTTCGTCCAAGAAGACCAGGTTCTGGTGACTCCAGTCAATTTGGCCCAGCTTCTCAACAAAGCGGTAGATGTTTTGCTCTTTGATATGCATCACTCGCCGCTCCAACGCTTCCACGTCAAGCCATGTTCATGTATGATTCTCCACACAGTTGTCTTTGAGATGGAGATATGAAACACTCGCTTGAACTCGGCCTGCGCTTCATCGAGGTATGCGAGAGGCTTCTTCTGGTAGTAGCCAATTAGCCACTCTCGCTGAGCCGCAGTGAACTTCTTATCGGACGCCGTCGTAGCCCGTTTATATGTTCCAGTTGCTTCGTAGACTCGGATCCAGTTCCTAATCGTCTTCTCAGACTTATTGTAGACGTATGCTAGCTCGCGCACCGGATAGCCAAGGTGATAATATCCATACAAGCAGTGAAAAACCGTGTTGGGGTGTGCGTGCTGTTTAGTTGCTGCTTCTTCCATCTCAACGAGCGAAACACCAACTCGAACAGCGCGAGCGAAACGACTACCAGCGCCACTTGCGAGACCAGGACCCCCCCCCCCCCCCACCCGAGAACACCACCAACAAGACCAGCAAGACAGGAGAACTCCAACAGCAAAGACAGAGAGCTCCAGCAGCGAGAACTCCAGCAGCGACAGAACTACCAGCAAGACTAAGATCGCCGCGAACAGTACCAGCGACAGCAAGACCACTACCAATGGCTACACAACCTCACCGCCTGCAGAAATTGTCGTGATAGGCTATAAATCGAACGTAGTGATCATTTTGACCAATTAATGACGCAGGTCGATTCGTCGGCGGTTTCGCCGACGAATCGAAATAGCTCGGCTTTGGCAAATTTGAGCGGAATTGACAATATCAGTTTCTGAACCGCCCTTCGGGGGTGGCGATATCGAAGCTGCGATGCGAGTTCGTTTAGGCGTACGGCTCGCACGTTCTATTTTAAAAAAAGGTACTTTAAAAAGTACCGGTACTTTTTAAAGTTTACATGTTCAAAAGTATTAGAATTACAGTATTGATATTTCTTACTACTGTAGTGATAAAGTAGTAGAGCTATAATATTGAATTGCTTGTAATACTACTGTACTAGTACTAATGCATACTACTACACTTCATATACAGTACAGTGATTACAGCAATTAGTCTAAGCATATTTTCAGCGACCTCACACAAAATAGTCTAGCGGAACTTCACATAGACTAATTATGAACACAGACTATTTTAACTCAAAATAGAGAATGAGTACTAAATGGGTAAGGAAAAAAAGAAATGGGGATAAATATAGTAATTGGGCAAAAATGCCACCCCGATCTTAAGATTGAAATATATCCATTTCCGTCTCTAGCGCTTGCTTGTGCCTATGGAGATAAAGAGGAGTGAAGACAGATAGGGACTGAACGAAGGTGTCATGTGTGAGCAAGGAGGAAGCTACTTAGCTATACTAGAGGCCTAGGTGATGGAGGTGAGGAAAGAGAGCTTGTGTATTGGAGCCGGTAAAAGGCGAAGTGAGGACACTGGTGGAGAATCCACCAGGTTTGTACACTACAGTGTACTATACAGTATAGTGAAGTCTAGTAGTATCACCTTAGAGGGGTGAAGGATGAAGTGCAATAGTAAGAGGCAATCGGTATCCTCAACAGTGCCGAATAATCATAGCACGCAGGGTCAGGTCGGGGCTTTTTGCAAAAAGCGGAGTCCTTAGCAAGTTACTTGCATTTTGAACTTTTACTTGCAAAAAGCGGGGCTGTCCCAATTTGCTTTTGCTATTCGTAGCTGCAAAAACCAAAGTGTGAGCGCAACCGAGAGGGTGCACAAACTGAACTGGAGATCTTCATACATAATACGTATTACCCTAGGCATAGTAAAGTAGAGTAGCTGTTACGATTTGCGTCGAGTGCTGATGTGAGCAGCGATCACCGGCACATCGTGCACTGACAGTTGCTGTAAGTGAAGCATCTTAACATCTGCAAACTATCCTGGTTGACGAAAGAACGTCTTGAAGCGAATGATGTGACAGTCAACCAGAAACTATTCTCGTGACGCCCATCAAGTACCGATTCGTAGGTGGCGGTTGGTCTGGAATTTACGCCACGTAAAACCGATTTTTTTTCTTAGCTGCGTAAAAAAGAAAATTGGGACAGCTCCGCTTTTTGCAAAAAGCCCATCAGGTGTGGGAATGGAGCGGGCGAGACAGGGGGCTACCATTCGGCACCATGCTCTACGAGTACGGCACCTCATACCTCTGACCCTTAACCTAAATGAACCACATTGCCCGCCACCAAGCCACTTCGCCCATATCATGCAGACTAATTTTGAACATTTTTGCTAAGACTAATTATGAATTCGTTCTTTCCTGGCTCGCATGAATTAGCTTGACATCGACTAATTTTGAGCGCAGACTAATTTTGAAGTCAGACTCATTACTGTAAGCACTGTAGTAATAACGAGTCGCTACTGTACAGTTGCGGCATTATATTGCAGCACCGCGAAATTCTGCATTCCAACATGTCTTGATGCATGGAATGGATTCGGCCAGCCACCTCTAAGCTGACTTCGCTGCCCCCGAGCGTTCGCGCTGACCGGTCGGGCGGTGACCGAGGTTCAGCGGCAGATCACTCAATCGGACGACCCACAGCTGGGGAGAGGAGTCGGACAGGTAAATCCCCGAGCTGGTGGAGGGCAAGGGCACCGCAGCCAAGGTGCAGGAGCCGCAAAATGCCTGGGCGTTCAAGACGCGCTCGTCTCGCACGTGCGAAGGTGTCAGCTACGTCCCAATGGCCAGTTTAGCGCCGACACTTCCGATAATAGATTGGTACATGTAATAGCGCACCGCAACAAGCCAGCTCCACCGAGCCAAAGTCTCCGATACCGGTACAAATCGGGCAGGAGCGACGCAGAAACAATCCAGACCTTGACTTGGCTCATATGGCGGGGCCGCAGGCAGAGCCCGCAGCTCCACGCCGCACTAAGAAAAGCCCCACGCAGCGACGGAGTGTCTCGACCTGAATCAAGTCCCGCACAGCGCGAGCGTCTCTTTGCGCGAAACGAAACGACCGACCAAAGCGCCGCCAAAACCAGAACCAAACCCGAGCCCAAAGCCCCCAAAGCTTCAAAGGCTCAGCCAGCAGCTCTCTCCACCTTCAGCTCCTCTCTCCGTGTCCGACATGGCGCTCCGCCCCCGCTCCTCCAAGCGCGCCCGACCGCAGACGTCGCCCACCGCCGCCAAGTTCGCGAGC
>JAHQIV010001336.1:0-12312 GCA_030463285.1 Phytophthora europaea
ATGGTGCCGTCCGACCTGGACCCGACGCTGGAGCCGCCGCCGCCTGAGCTCGTGCCCCTGGAGGAGGCCCAGAACCCTGAGGAGGACGACGAGGAGGACGCGGAGCCCATGGACCTGGGAGACGACGCGCCCGAGGACGACGAGGACGCAGAGGACTCGGACGGGGACAAGAAGCGGAAGAAGAAGAACCAGGAGGAGAAGAAGAAGGCGGCCAAGGAGAAGAAGGAGAAGAGAGAGAGGGAGAAGAGGGAAAAGAAAGAGAAGAAGGAACGGGAGAAGAAGGAGAGGAAGGAGAAGAAGGAACGAGAGAAAAAGGACAAGAAGGACAAAAAGACCAAGAAGACCAAGGGCAAGGACGAGGAGGACAAGAAGCGCAAGAGCGACGCCGCGAGCGACAGCAAGAATGCGTCGCCGTCCAAGGTGGCCAAGACGTCGGACCTGACGGACGTCAAGAGCGAGCCCGCTGCGGTGAAGAAGGATGCCGGTGAGAAGAAGCCGCCTCCGGCTGACATGACCTCGGAGGCGCTGAGCATTATTCTGGAGAAGGAGATTCGCTGGATTCTGGTCAACTGCCCGTTTGAGGAGATGACGACCAAGACCGTGCGGAAGCTGCTTGAAGACCGGCTGCACATGGACCTCCGCCACCACAAGGCGTCGATTAAGGAGGGCGTCGCGCGCGTGATCGCGTCTATGGAAGAGGAGGATGGGGGAGACTCGGCCTCGACAGCCCCCGAGGAGTCTGCAGCAGCTCCTGTTGATGACGCGAAGTCGGACGTCAAGGTCGAAGCGAACGAGATCGCTGTGCCTGTCACGTCTGATGCTGTGGTAAAGAAGGAAGAACCCGCTGTTGACGAAGAAGCTGCACGCGCCAATGAGCTTGAACAAACGAAGAAGCAGCTCGAGGCAGCCTCAAAGAACCTGTCGTTGGCACTAGACTTGGAGCCAAAGATTATCGACGCGCTCAACTCGCTGAAGGCTCTTGACAGTGTGGACAAAGACGTGTTGGCAGCTTCGAGTCTACAGCCTAGGCTCGTAAAACTGAGAGCGCATCGGTCGTCAAATATCTCCGAGCTTGTATCGCTCTTAGTGAAGAAATGGGATGTTGAGGACTTGGTTCCAGCTCCGAAGCCTATCACGAAGGAAGAAATCTTAAGCCATAAGGAGAAGCTGGAGAACTCCGAGACCTCTCACGACGAGCTGCTTGTATGCTTGAACCAGCTGGATGGGGTGAGTTTGCAGTATGTCATTAGCCTTCTTTTAGCGTTGATCTCACTGTCTGTGTGTCCTTTTGTCGCTACAGATGCCACTGACAATAGATCACTTGAAGAAGACGGGTATCGCGCGCGCAGTGTCCAAGTTGCGCCAGCATGGGTAATCGCGTTTTAATATCTTCGATAGCCTCCATGAAGTGGTTTCTTTGACTAACCAGAGTGTCCTATCGTGGTTTACAGAAATGACAAGGTTTCTGCTAAAGCCCACGAGCTCCGGCAAAAGTGGATCAAGCAGATTAATGCGGACAACGGTACTGTGTGCTTGAAAATTGCTGCGGTATGGACAGCAGCCTCTAACCTACCGGTGGTATTGCATTTGGCTCGCATAGCAGATTCGGGTTCCGACCCGCTCAAGACTCTCAAGACTCTCAATCGAATCTTGGAGCAGCAGAGTGATGGCGTGGGTGAGAGCAAGCTTCAAAGCAAGCAGTTGGCTGCGCTTGAACAATTGCACAGCATGTCATTGAATACCAAGGACATCATAGACTCGAAGGTCGGCATCCCTGTATCCAGGCTGCGCAAGTCCAGGTAAGTCTTTAGTACTGATCCACCCCAATATTCAACCTCGTGAACAGATCTAACCGAATATGTGGTGTTCTGCGTTTGATATCGGTAGCAATGATAAGATAGCACAGTTGGCAAAGAAGCTCCGAAAGAAATGGCAAGCCGAAGCCAAGGCGTAGGGGCCGGTTGTATGATTGCTGCTGCCTTCAGGGAAACCGAGGCCCCAATGTCGAGATTCGGGATCGCGTACAAGTACTTGTAGAGCGGTGCAAACCAGAGATACCCCTCTGAAGATCGATACTGCTTCGAGCGGTACATGTTCAAGGACGAGATATCCTAAGCGGAGCATCTATGGGCATTGTAGCCCACCGGAATTCATTTGCGTATGGGTAGTGGTGAATGGGTAAGGCCATCGTGTTGACGAGTTTGTTGCCGTATCTATTCGACATTGCCTCAACTCCGTAACGAAATACTACCGTACGTGACGACATTCCACCAGCGGAGGGCTCAAAGCGTCTCCAGCCATGATAGCAGTGTCTTCACTACTTAAGTAGTATTTCCGCAGTCGAGCAAACTACAGTTAGGCCTTTTATCGTCTATTGCAGTAAGTCGACTCGTAGAAGAAGAAAGAGTCATCAAGTTGTGTAAACGAATGAATACATTGGCACTTAAGTCTAATTGGCGTTCTTGCCCTTGGTCTTCCGCTTGCGCTTCTTGGAGACCTCCTTGCTCGATGTGTTCTCGGCCTCCTTCGTCTCCTCCTTCTCGGCCTCCAGCTTGGCGCGCTTGTCCTCGAGCTTCTGAATCTTGTCGGCCTTCTTGCCCAGGCCGTATTGCATGCGGTCGTACAGACGCTTGGACTTCTTCGACATCATGGTCTTGGCCAGCTCCTTGAGCTCCGCGGCCTCCTCCTCCTTTTTGACCCGCTTCGACTTCTTCGCAGTGGTAACCGCGTCCGCCTTGCGCTTCAGCGACGACGTCTTCTCTTCCTCCTTCTCGTCGTCCTTCTCTTCATCGTCGCCATCTGCCTCTTCATCTTCCTCCTCGTCATCGCTGCCCTCCTTCTCAGCACCCTTGCCGTCCATCTCAGCCTTAAGGTCAGCAGCGTAAGCCTCCTCCTGCTCTTCGGCGTCCTCTTGTTCGGAGTCGGAAGCGCCCTCGTCGCCCACGGCGCCGACCTCGCGAAGCACCTGCGAGGCCGATTTGAGCTTCTCCAGCTCCTTGCGGTACTCGGGGGTGTAGCCCTCCTGTTGGTCGTTCACGAAAGGTGACAGGTGAGGCGGCAGCTCCGCGCCAGGCACATACCGAGTCAGCGGCAGCAGAACGCCGTTGTTGACCGAGTCGAACACCCACTGCGGCTGCACGTACTCGCGGTTAAAGTAACGGTGGCCCTGGTGCGGACGATCCATGATGTGGTGCGTAATGCGCGAGCTCTTCTCGTCGAAAGGCGACCCGGCGCCATCCCAGCCGAGAGTTGCGCCGTGCGAGCGCAGCACCAGCTCGAGGCAGGCTGAAGGCACCTCGCGCGAAAGGAAGAAGGTCAGACCGCTGAACAGACTCTTCTCGCTTCGCTCCTTGCGCTGCTCGCTGTAGATTTGCGCAGCAAGTTGGTTGGACGCGAAGGCCGCCTCAAGAGGCTCGGTCATCTCGCCGTACGAGGCCTCGTCCTCGTCGTACTCCTCAACGGGGTTGGCGACTTCCTTGGCGATAGCACCGCCCAGCGTCTTGATGCGCTTCTCGGAGTCCTTCTGCTGCTGGGAAATGTCCTTCGGGGCCTCGGCCTCCTCGTCTTCGTCTCCGGCGGCCTCAACATTCTCGTCCTCCTCGACGCGCTCCAGCTCCAGGGCCGCGAGCTGCGCACCGGCCGCGTCCAGCTGCAGGTTGATCTTGGGCGGATAGGCCACGCCGATCTGCATGTAGAGCTGGGCGTTGACGAACTTGAGCAGCACGTCGTAGAACTCGAGGAACGTGAGCATGACGCGCACGTCCACGCGCTTGTCGACGGTGGGGGTGAACTGGTGGGGCACGAGCCACGTGATGGTCTGGCCTTGCACGTTGGCCTGGTAGTAGATGCCCTTGATGCTCACGAAGACCTTGGTGAGCGCGCGCGTGGCCACGACGTAGTTCTGCCACTCGCGCACGAGGCGCAGACACATGCTCGTGACCTCGGCCTGGATGCCGTTGCCCGTGGGCATGAGCGCGAAGAGGTGCACGAGACACAGCGCGTCGTCCAGGTCGCCCAGCGCGTCCACGAAGCGCGGGTAGCGCTCCTTGACGATGTGGTCGAGCTCGTACGTGGGACGGTGCTCGTGCTTGCGCTTGGCGTCCTCGTAGTCCTTCTTGCCCATGGCCTTCTTGACTTTCTTCATGAAGGTCTTGAACTCGCGGAACTTCTCGAGCACGGGCTCGTGCGCCAGGAACATGACGTCCTTGAGGTAGTAGTACGTCTTATCCTTGCCCGAGGGCTTCTTCTTGGGCTCGCGCGGGTAGATGCCCTTGAGGATGCACAGCCGGCGGAAGTCCTTGAGCGTCACCTGCAGCCGCTTGAGCGCCTGGCTGCGCGTGATGTAGTTGGCCGCCGAGCCGCGCATGCCCTTGCGCTGCTCCTTGCCGAACTTGGCCAGGCGGCGCTTGCTGCCCATGGCATCGGTCTGCTTGGCCTTGATGGACTTGAGCTTCTTCTTGCCCTTCACGCGCTTGGTCGGCATGGTCGTTGGAGGAGGGTCGACGGGTAGATAGACTAGGTAGAGTCGACGAGTGTCAAAGACCGAAGTGGTTGGGCTCCAGTCGTTTGGGCAGTGCTAACCATTCGACCCAGCAGAGTGGTGTGGCGCACATGATATGACCTCGCTTTAATGACATAAGACTCGGTTTGGTAGCAGAATGAAGTTGCTGTTGAAGCGACCTAGCCAATCATTGGTAAGAGCGCTCGGTTGACATTTTAACATGAACTTCGACTTCCTTACGACTTCATACTGAGTACATCACACATAAAAGGCTTGGACGGTTTGGTCGGTACGACGCCGCGAGTACCGCGATGGCTCTCGACTCCATAGCGAGCGCTCCCCCTTCACACGAATGAAAGCAGACAAAGTGGCCGACCCGATGACGAAGAAACTCAAATATCGGAACGACAATGCTCGCTTTTCGACGATTTTGAACAGAAATCCCCACATGAGCCCGCCCATGTTCCCGCCAGCTCCAACGATTCCAGATGCCACGCCAGTGTAGTCAGGGCAGATGTAGGGCACGATTCCATACGTTGTACCGGTCGAAGCCTGCGCGAACACGCCAAAGGCGGCTAGACAGGGGACACTCCACCCCACTCCACGGATGTGGCTGTACATGTAGAGGAATATGGCCTGCCCTGTGAGGCAGACCAGCTGAGCAGAGATTCGGCCTTTCATATCCCAGTGACGACTGCACACGTCCGAGATGTAGCCACCGATAGCGCGCGCGAAAATGCACATGAGTCCGAAGCACGACGAGATGAGGCTGGCCTTCGTTTGGGACAGTAGGCGGCAGCTATCCTCGTCAGTCGCTGGATCACACGCCGCCTTCTTGAAATCCTCGAAGTAATACATGCTCAATACATTGTGAACCTGGATCTCCACGCCGAAGCAACACGCGTACTGGACGGCCAGGACCCAGGCCACAGGCATCTTCGCTACTGTCACGAACCCGCGAACCATCTCAGCCCTCGGTCTCTCAGCCATCACGTGCGTCTTCTTCATCTCCACGTAGTTGCCCTGGGGGCAATCGTCCGACAACAAGTATGTGCACACGCCAACGACCACCATCAGCAATGCAGGGAAGGCAAGGGCGACTCGCCAACCGTAATCGTCCGAGATTCCACCGTGCAAAGTCACCAGGTCAAAAAGTAGCGGTGAGATCAAGTACGTTGCACCAGCGCCCAGGTTCCCCCAGCCAGCAGTGATGGCGTTCGCACTACCAACGACTTCTTTGGAAAACATTGAGGACGTCCAGTACGCTGTCGATACAAACGAGCACCCGACAAGTCCGATGAAGAATCGCGCCAACATCAAGCCGGTATAAGTCGTCACTAGCGCTGCTGAAGCCACCGGAATCGCACCGATTACCAGCAACGCAGTTTGCACGATACGGGCGCCGTAGCGATCGCACAAGGGTCCGATCAATAGACGCCCAAGAATTGTACTCCCTAGCGAAATGATGTTCGAGTTGTCCACCTGGGCTTGAGTTAGCTTGAGCTGCTGCTTGATAGTAGGCATTAGCGGTGGGATCGAGAACCAGCCGAAGAAGGCGACGAAGAACGACATCCACGCGAAGTGGAACGCTCTCATGTGAGGCCGTGCGAAGCTGAAGAGGCGAATCTCCGTCGCTCTGTCGGCTTGAAGCGGGTCCGTGAAAAGCGTGAAAGACGGTCGATTGGACGAGTTGACGCGGTGGTGGAAGCCGCGGCGGTGGTGAGAAGCGCTAGTTGCTGCGCTCTGGTAGCTGGCGCTGTCACGCTTGCTCTCGGGGAGCTCCAAGTCCACGACGGTGATGGTCCGTGTTCGTTCGCGCCGATTTTCAGCAGGGGGATAAGCCCCGAGCTCCTGCACTGTGGGGGCAAAGCATTCGTGTGCTGGGTGCACGGACGGCTGGCGGCTGTTGCCTCTCGGTGAAACGCGCCATTGAGGGGCATAGCTGAAGTCGTGACTGTGGTGGTGATAGACCATGGTCGTTCAAGTGTTCGACACTCGAGACCTTCCGAAATGACCGCGAAACCTGCAGCAGTGCACACGCAGTAGCGACAGCCACATAAACGTCGAAGGAAAAAGACCACCTCCTGGAAAGCTTAGATGGACCATCTTCCATTGCGCTGAACGGAACGACTCGGAATTGATCCTGTGCGCTCGACGTCGCTAATGAAAGACGCTGTAAATCCAGCTGGGCCAACTCCTCCACGCCGTCCGTCCTGTTTTGGCGTGACGACTATGTAGTTTACCCCTCAGCAGCCCGTAGTGATCTCGGTCTCGGTCGGGTGATCTCGCTCGAGTGTCCAGCACTCAGTGGGTCTAACTGGACGCAGTAAGCCGGGTGTGACTAATTGAACCCTATGCGCTCGGAATGAAGTGCTAGACCCACATCTAGCACTTCATTCCGAGTTGTAGCAGCAGAGAGATGCTGCCGATAGTAGCTGCAGCTGCAATCTCAAGGCGAGTCGTGGTATATCGCTCTGATACGTCATGTTTCCGGGATGCAAATGGTTGGCACCCTCCACACACTGCAACTCCATAGCGCACAAGCCTAGAACTGCCTAGAGTTGTTGTATGAGGCTGTCTGCTTTCATTTGAACGCTGCCTTTAATCAAGTTAGTCGTCGACGACAGTCTCAGATAGAACTGGTAGATCGGTCTCTTGTCGAGCTGCGTGCTTATTGTTGTGTTCACATCCAAGATCATCAACTTAATACAGCGCCGGCGGATAGGCGTGTTGCCTTAGTACGCGGGAGCCTAAGGTTGAGCACCAAATGCGTTTGAGCATCAGTGTGTCGTGTCGAAGCGAGTGAGTCGCTTTAACCAATTGCACGAACCCAGTTCAGTCCAGTTGAGCTCCATTGCGGCCTGCACCTTTTCAGTTGCTTTCCTCCGCGACCTGCACCTTTTCAGCTGCTTTCCTCCGCGACCTGCTCAGCGAGCACTCTGGCCATGTTCCTCCAAGCCTCGACATTCCGCAATGACAAGTTTTTTGCAGTGCCTCACCACGACGAAGGTCTCACTTCCACTATATTTGCGAGCAGTAACACTACAACGCAGCCACCATTCGCCTCTGGAACAGCACAGGCGGCCAACTAACCCATAGGATGCTTCACTTTCCATTTGGCTTCGAACCTCCGACCAGAGTTTGCGACCTCAGCTCCGCTCAATCAGGAGGTAGAGGCAATGACCGAGTACTTTGACGACGATAGCCCGCGCCTTACTGCGGTCTGGTTGCCGACTAACGTTGATCACGACAAAATCGGTCTGTATGCCCCGGACATCTTGGCCGTAACACCTGAAAGTGTGCAAGTTAGCTATCGCTAACATCAACTCGGCGGCAGCCTTCCTGGTGCCCGCGAATCGTTCGATATCTCAACTGACCCGCTGCAAGCCGACAAAGCTACTGAAATTCGGCTCTTCAGCTTCTCGCGGCGTCACATGCGAGCTTTCCACTACTCGTGGGTATCCTTCTTCATCGCATTCTTCGGATGGTTCTCCATTCCGTCCCTCATGCCTACCATCAAGAAGAAGCTCAAGCTCACGGAAGACGAAATCACCAACACGAACATCGCTGCTTTGTCCAGTACCATCGTCGGCCGTCTCATGGTTGGGCCGCTATGCGACCGCTATGGTGCTCGCAGTGTGCAAGCCATGCTTTTAGTGATTGGAGCTATCCCAGTAGCTTCCGCAGCACTAGCAATCGACTACTCAGGGTTCATACTTGTGCGCTTCTTCATTGGACTGGTTGGGTGCACTTTCGTGGCCACTGCATACTGAACGTCGACAATGTTTTCGAACGAGGTGGTTGGTAGCGCCAACGCTATTTCAGCTGGATGAGGGAACCTCGGCGCGGGAGTCACGTATCTGATCACCCCATTGATCTTCGACTTGATCACTCTGAACGACAAGGTCTCGGACAATTACGGCTGGCGTCTTACTTTGCTCTTCCCGGCGATCAT
Organism: Phytophthora europaea; assembly: GCA_030463285.1. Taxonomy (NCBI): domain Eukaryota; phylum Oomycota; class Peronosporomycetes; order Peronosporales; family Peronosporaceae; genus Phytophthora; species Phytophthora europaea. Next base: position 8,457 of record JAHQIV010001336.1, read on the forward strand.
GATGGTGATAATTGGAGTCTGCACCTACCTGTTCTCGGACGACTGTCCCCGCGGAAACTACGTGGATCTGAAAAAGAACCACGCAATGGCAACTCGCCCACACCGAGACCTGTACGTCGACTTCATGACTGTGGCGCGGCTTCCTGTAACGTGGATCCTGGCCTTTCAATACGCTTGCTGCTTTGGCGTCGAAATTCAAGTGCATAATGTGTTGAGCCTCTACTACTACGAAGACTTCACGCGATCTCAATGCGACCCGTTGAAGACCGAGGACGCGTGTCGTTTGCTCTCTCAGACGAACGTCAGCCTCGTTTCGTCCTGTTTCGGCTTGATGTGCATCTTCGCGCGAGCAGTGGGGGCTACTTGTCCGATGTAGCCAATCGCCACTTTGAAATGAAAGGCCGAATCGCAGTTCAGTTCGTCATGCTCGCAGGTGAGGCAGTATTTCTCTTCATCTTCAGTCAGCATTCCGCTCCTGGTTGCTTTCGGTATCTTCGTACAAGCGAGCACGGGCAGCACTTACGTCATAGTGCCATACGTCTCCCCAAGACACACTGGAGTGGCGTCAGGCATTGTCGGCGCCGGGGGTAATATGGTGGGGGGGATTGGCCTGGGGGTTCCTCTTCAAATTTGTCGGAGTGCAGCTCCAGAGATGAAGAAGCTCAAATATTGGAACGATCGAGCTCGACTCCAGTTGTGGCGGCATGAGAATCGAAGACGAAAGTAACTTGTGGGCCCGTGAATATCCCATTGGTAGCCCTAGTTGTTAGGGTAATCATGACTTGTGGTTGGCCTGCTTTGCGCTAGCTGTCAGCAGCTGAAACGTGGTACAAGTATTAATAGATAAGGTACTTGCTGGCTGGAGAGCAAAATGCAAAGTGAGGCATGGACGAAGTACATTATACAGTGAGGCCCCCGTTTTCACGGCCGCTGACCTCTAATAAATTTCCTAATTTGATACTCCCATTCTTCAGAGGATAGGTTCATGTCATTACATACCTTATTTTCCTCTTAGTCTTTTTATGGATCACCCTCCGCGAAAACGGGGGGTCTCACTGTAAATATGTAGCCATCCTTAACCATATTTACGTACAAAATTGTGTGTTTTGACGGCATATACTAAGTACGATATACGCGTAGAAAACATCTAACTAGCGATATCCTGAAAACAGAAAAGTATGGCAACACGTGGCTTCCGCCTGCTGCTGCTTGCGTTGGCGTGTTTCGCGGCGCTGGCCGCGGCCGGCAAGGATTACTACGAGGTGCTGGGTGTGTCCCGCGACGCGTCGTCGGCTGAGATCAAGCGCGCCTTCCGCAAACTCTCGCTCAAAGTGCGCTCTCTCTGCAGCTAAACCTTCGGGTGGCGATGCTCTCCTAACTTTTGATGTCGTTGTCTTTTTCTCTAAATTATCTCTTATATTATATTGCTATAGCACCACCCGGACAAGAACCCGGGGGACGAGAACGCAGCCGAGAAGTTCGCGGAGGTGGCCAGCGGTGAGCCCGATGCAGTTCTTCACAGTTGATTCGACAGGGCTCCTGACAATTTATACTGGGGGTCCCTCACACTTGATACAGCCTATGACGTGCTCTCGGACGAGGACAAGAAGACCAAGTACGACCGCTACGGCGAGGAGGGGCTCAGCAACGACGGCGGGGGAGGCGGCCACGACCCGTTCGACATCTTCTCGCAGTTTTTCGGCGGCGGCCGCAAGCGCCGAGAGCGCGAACCTTCGCGCGGCCCGGACGTGGTCATGCCCCTGCGTGTGTCTCTGGCCGATCTGTACAATGGCAAGAGTCTTCAGTTTTCCATCCGTCGTGAGGTAGGAGACGCTCAATGGTGGGACTGGGAGTGGGAGCGGAAGAAGTTGACAATCCTTTTGTGATCTGTGCACTTTTGTAGACTATTTGTCACCATTGTCATGGCAAAGGAGCGGCTCATGAGGAGGACGTCCATGTGTGCTCGGAGTGTGGCGGTCAAGGCGTGAAGATGTCGACTCGCCGCGTAGGCCCTGGATTCATCCAGCAGTTCCAAACCACGTGCGAGAAGTGCCACGGCAAGGGTAAAATTTATACGAGCACGTGCCCCGTGTGTGGTGGTCGCAAGGTGGAGATGACCGATCTCAGTTTTGACGTGGAATTGGAGAAGGGGACGCCCGACGGCTTTGAGGTGGAGCTCGAAAATTACGCAGACGAGATCCCCGGCCAGCCGGCAGGCCATGTCCGGTTGCAGGTGCTGACCGCGCAGCACCCTGTGTTCTCGCGTGAAGGCGACCATCTGTGGATGGACATGAAAATTTCTCTGCGCGAATCGCTTGTGGGTTTCAACAAGTCCTTCACACACTTAGACGGTCGGCGAGTGGAGGTAGTGCGCGACGAGGTTACACCGCCGCGGTTTGTGACTGTGCTGAAGGATGAAGGCATGCCGAAGCAGCACTTCCCGTCCGAGAGAGGCCAACTGCACATTAAATTCCACGTGCAGTTCCCGGATGCGCTTTCGGAGGAACAGAAGGTCGGCTTCGGCGAGTTGTTTTCGATGAAGTAACAAACAAGCAAAACAAAATCATGTTTGTCAGGGGAGTTTGCAACACAACTCCTAGACAAATGGATCATTCAAGGTCACTTGCAACCAACTTTTTTCACCAGTTCTTTCTTATCAACGTGCTATTAGCGCTACAGCACCCGTCGGACAGCAAAAACAGATCGTGCATATCCTCACAGAACAGCCCAGGATTTTTACCATTGGGCCGTCCCCGCAGCATTTTCTGCTTCTGATCCCAAGCATCTATTTGAACCCGGACTTGACCCATGTCCACAAAGCTGAGCGAGCAGAGCGAAGAAGCTATTGGAACAATGCCAAACTGGCGCAGAGGCTGCGACGTATGTATCACGTACTTCGTAGAAGTACATTTGCGTATAAGATTTAATATGCATTTTAACAGAGATTCTCACCACGATCCCTGAACAGCGAGACAGCACTTGATCGAATCGACCCAAACATTAGCCAGATCAGTGCTACGCACTTGTAACACGTATTAACACGGAGAACGCATCGCTGCACCAGTAGCTACTTTTAAGCTTTAAAAAGCGTGCTCAAATAATTCAAATTTCGATAAACAACACTTTTGTTGTTGCTGCTGTTGTTGTTAATGGTGATAATGTTATTGTTGTTGTTGTTTATTTTCCCCCGAAATCTCCCGCTGTGCGACCTCTATTTACAACAACTCAACCATTGTACTTCGAAGTACATGTAATACAGTAGCATCGCTGCACCTATACGATTTACTTCAAGTACTAAAGCAAAACTTTCAAAAACAGAAGTGGTAAATTGATTGTGTCCCGCACCACGATATGCGGGTCCCATTCTAGAGGGTCCGGTGCCGGATTCGTCCTACCTACTGGCCGCTCATGACCGTCGGCCTGCACCCGGGGCCAACTTGGCTACATCCTGCAGCATGGGGTACCGCGCGTAGGTGTACCAATAGGCTGGTACGCTTGCAGGAGAGGGTGAGATGCGCTCGCAAATGATGGCACGAGGTGCCCGTGCACGGGGTGCCGACTCGGTCGTCAGAAGCCACTTGGACCTCCGAGGACGAACGTCATGGTGCAACTACAATACTGCAACTACAATACTGTTAAGTATCTTTGAGGGCGGGTTGTCAAGTCATCTAGCGGAGGGCATGTCGACCCCGCCCTGGGTGCGAAAGGAAGGGGTGACATCCCCATGAGAGGGAACGGTACCGCCGCCCTTCCCGGTCGTCTATCAGTCGTAAATGTTCCCTGTCTTAACCACAACCAAAACCAGGCTTTCATTTTTCTCGTTTACAAACTACTCTACGCTACTTCGTCTCCTCGG
>JAHQIV010001337.1:0-12304 GCA_030463285.1 Phytophthora europaea
GCGAGCTGCGAGCTCGGGTCCTGCGGCACGAAGTTGAAGCGCGCCTCCGCCTTCTCCTTGCGCGCGGGCTCCGGGACGGGCTGCACCCTACACCACACACACGATAACAAGCAACAGACAACGCGCGACGTACGACCGCACGACGAGAGGGAGTCAAAGGTCAGAGTCTGAAGGTCCTCCCAGCAGCAAAAAGAGACAGCGGCCTACAGACGCACCCCATCATCTTGATGCGCGCCGCCGCAGTGAAGGCCGTGGGCACCGCCGGGACGCTCATGTTGTCGCCTCCGGGCACCTTGGACGCCGCCTTCCACGGGTTCTCCTGGGTCGTCACCTGAGCACAAGGCGTCAGTCAGTCAGCTCACGCCTCCTAAAACCGCGCCTAAATCCCGCATCCCCCTCTGCTAAAACGCACCGCCTTCTCGCCGCACTTCCCGCACGCGTCCGCCTCCACAAAGTCCCCGCATCTAATCGCACACACAATCGCCCAATCAATCAATTAATCTCTCGCTCCACGCGTCAGCAGCTCAAGCGACCGACGCACTTGGGGCAGAAGCTCGGCATGGCTGTGGCTGTGGCTGGCTGCTCGCTTCTCTCTGTCCGCCGCGGGGCGTGTGGGCAACTGGGCGCTCTTTCCCCCCTTCGGCTGCTGCTTCACGACGCTGCCACCACGTCGATCGTCGACTGTAATCGGAAAAGAGAGCCGGGCTCCGACTGGGCGTAACATGTAGAGATTTGTATCCGCGACGAAAACGGGGCGTACGAGGCGGCGATTGGTGCAAAACGTCGGTATCACATCAACGATTCGCCGAAACTTGACCCTTTTTGACTAATCGCTGCGCGGCATCAAACGTCAACTTTTGACTGGAGCCAAACGAAATGGAGCTCTTGGGGGTGCTGCGTGCCGGCGCGCTGTCCGCCAAGGGACTGCTGCGCGCGAGAGAGTTGGGCGTGTGCGTGCGCTGTTGCCTGCGCTTCGCCGACGTCGACGACTCGGACATCTACGCGTGCGTTTACTGGGGCGACCAGCGGCTGCGGATCATCAATTGGCCCAGCTGCCAGTGCGTGACCTCGTGACTTACCTTATGCTGTGTGTTATGCGGCTATTGGGCGCTGCAGCTGCTCGGAGGAGAAGCTGGTGGACGCCGTGCACGAGTTCGCCAAGGAGAGCGGCGTGCTCGGCTTCGAGCCGCAGGAGGTTTTGGGTGCGTGCGTGGATGGATGTGTCAATGCGCTGCAATGGATGCTGACGCTCTCAGGTTGCAATTGCATACTATCACAGGCTGCACGTGCTGCGTGGGCGTCTTGAATGGGGCGTTCCACGAGAAGATCCTGGCCGACGTGCAGAAGTCGGCAGACAAGGCCGACTACGACGTCAAGGCCTTCTCGCTCAACATCAAGCTGCCCAGTGTCGTTCTGCTGCGCGAGTATTCGCTGCTGCAGTTCTTGCGCTCGGATGTGGACAACTTCCCGCGGAAGACGCCGTTTGATATGAAAGATGTGCTCAAGGTTCGAAGCTGTTGAGACTATTGGTGGCTAGGACACGCTGATGACACCCTTATACTCACCACCCGTGCTGTTGTGAACTGGGCAGTCCTTCCTGGCGCCTTCCATAGCACGAATGCTCAAGAATGCGGAGTGCGCGAATGGAAGCGAGTTTTCAGTGCTGATCGACGTTAAGCACGACGAATCCGCTGACGAAGTCCGCCAGATCCCGGCAATCAAGGTACCGTGGGAAAAAGCAATGCAGTTCCATCCTTCATGCTCGAGCTAACCCTCATATTGGATCGTTATGAATGATTACTGTCCACAGAAACAGCTAGAGGGGACGCGAAAGCGTGGTCGTGGTCCGCCGCCGGTCTTCGATGGTTTCGGCGCTGTTTCCCGAGCCCTGGCAGCACTGACGTCAATGCCCGATACGATCAAGAGCCCACCCGCTCGTCTCACTGCTGAGCCTCGCGCTGTGACGACGTTCGAGCGCGACTCCGTCTACATGCAGGGACGATACCTCAAATTCCAGCGTGGACTCAGTCAGACGCCGTGGGTTCTGGATGGCGAGCGAATGGGTGAGTCGTCGGTGGAGGAGTGCATCGGTGATAGCGCTCTGCCATTCTTTCGGGGATCAGGCTACAAGTTCCACACGGCCGGTCGTGAAGATGTTGACGTGCGTATGCTCGGAAATGGGAGGCCGTTCATCTTGGAGATTCTGGGTAAGAAGCAACGGTTATTCACATGCTCGGAGTCAGTATCTCACTCAATTGTTTCGACTGCAGACGCCAAGAAAGCGTACCTGGATCAATCTGAATATGATCAGATCCAGAAGGCTGTAAACGATGCCAACAATGGCGCTGTTGAAATTGTCAACGTGAAGAGTTCCACCAAGGACTATTTCGCTGGGCTTCAAGCCGGGGCTGACTCAAAGAAGAAGACGTACTGGTACGCTGTCGTTGTTGTTTTCTCTGTGAATTGCCGTGCCATACACTGACGGGCATTCGTCCCTTGCTTGCTATTAGCTGCGTTGTGTGGTCGGAAGGAGTATTGACGCCGGAGTTGGTTGCAAGGCTCGATGCCATTGAAGACCTCACCATTCAGCAGCAAACTCCTATCCGTGTACTGCATCGTCGAACGCTGATGACGCGGCCAAAAATTATCCATGCGGCCAAGTGCGAAGTGCTGAACAAGCATTACATGTTGCTGCGTCTAACAACGTCAGCTGGAACGTATGTGAAGGAGTTTGTGCACGGCGATCGTGGTCGCACCAACCCCAATGTTGCATCGATTTTGGTAAGTCCTGTAGCTGTGTATGTGCAATGTGCAACTCGTGCTTCCTGGTTGCAGACCTCTCATCTCTGTTCTGATATTGCTTGTTGTAGGGGTGCGACGCTGACATCATCCAGCTTGACGTCGAAAGTCTTATTGATGCTCAGTAAACAAACGCGATCATGATCAACGATAGAGTTTTCCATTCCAATACATAGAGAATTTCTGTAGCGCTATCGTCAAGTTATTCGTCATTAGTGGGTTCAGGAAATGCTAACGAATCGTACTGGGACTCATCCCATAGGTCTCCGATCTGGTCCAGCAACTCTTGGGCTCCCTGCGGAAGTGCTGCTGCGATTTTATCGTCACCTGCTTTTTTCGCCGCAACTGACGCACGAAGCTCCTTCGCAGCCACGGCTGAAGACGAAGCCTGCAGCAAGTTGAGGACCCCTTTCGTGCTCGTGTTCATACTCGTTTGAGCATCACTCTTCTGCACAATCGTGGCTGCAACTTGTTCTTTGAACTCCTGGAGGTTCAAAATGTGTTCCTCTAATGACCCCTCCATGATTAAACGGAATACACGCACAGTTCTCTTCTGCCCAATGCGATGCGCACGATCCATGGCCTGTAGATCGACAAAGGGATTCCACGAGTGCTCGATAAATATTACCGTATCGGCGCCAGTGAGAGTGAGTCCTAGGCCGCCCACTGACGTAGTCAGCAGCAACACATCGATAGATGGATCCGAGTTGAAATGCTGCACGATATCTGCGCGCTTGGCGTGAGGCGTTTTACCATCAAGGCGTCGATAGGTAACTCCAGGTAAAGCGTCTCGCAGCATTTGCTCGGTAAGATCAAGGGTTCTCTGCAGATGTGCAAATACCAAGCACCGATGAGGGGAAAGGTTACTTTCGTCAAGGCCATCAGCGTCAGCGGCAGACCCTTGGCGGCTTCCCTGATCCCACGCCGCAACGTCACAACATTCAACCAAGAGATCGCGCAAGCCCGTCATTTTTCCTGAATTCTTCCAGTCACAAAGAGCCTTCTTCTCCTTTGCGCTAAGTCCCCGAGTAACAGTGTTGTCAGCAACAAGTGCGGGGTGTACACATACCTTGCGCAAAAGTTGGAGGTTTGTTAGCACGTTCGTCAGTGGTTTCGTATCGGGCTTCTCGGTTTTAGTCGATCGCGAAGGCGCTGTTGTTTCTGTCTCAATTGACGATGCCAGGGAGTAGAGTCGCTTCTGCAGTGACGACAGCGGTAGCAGCACATTCGAGATGATTTTGGGAGGAAGTTCCTCCAGCACCTGGTCTTTCGTTCGTCGTAGAATAAATGGCAATATTTTTTGATGCAATTGAGCGATAGCGATCGCTGCTAGCTCCTTCTGTTTTGTCGTAGCATTTCGCTCTTTTGACTTGGTGATCGGAAGAACAAACTCACGCCGGAATTCTGCGAACTCACCCAAGTAACCTGGCATCAGGAACTCGAACAGAGCCCACAGGTCGGTGACATTATTTTGCAGCGGTGTTCCACTCAAGGCGACTCGGTGTGTTGCGCGAAGTTCTAGCACAGCACGAAACAGAGCTGTGGAAGGATTCCGGATCAGGTGTGCTTCGTCCAGCACCACAAAAGAATAGTCGATACCGCTCAAGTAATCGATATCTGTACGCAAAATTGCGTACGTTGTCACGATTAGTGTTGCCCCATGATCAGATGTTGGCAGGCCGCTACCACGATTCAGAGTCTTTCGCTCACTAGCTGGCAGCGAGTAGTCGACGATGGATTCAAAGAACCCAGGGAGGAATTTCTTAGCCTCCTGGATCCAGTGGTGAACGATTATCGGTGGACACACAATCAGGCAAGGCACCGCAGCACGCCTTTTATCATCGGGTGTAGAAGACATCGAGAGCGTTGCGGCCATTGCTGAAAGCGACTGCAATGTCTTTCCGAGACCCATATCATCAGCAAGAATCCCGTGAAGATTGTTGTTGGCCATGAAACACAACCAATCCACACCATGCTGCTGGTACACACGCAGAGATATATCTGGAGCCAGCCAAGATTTAACGTCGACGTGCTGAATAGCTTTCCCTTCTGTGAAGCTCTCAAGAAAGGTGCGAGAAACCGCGTTCTGGTTAACAATCGTTCTCAGCGCGTCAGGAAGAAGCTTGTTGGATTCATGAAGCTTGAGATCCATTTGGAGTGGAATCAGCGGCACCAGGTCCGCAAAGGCCCCAGCAGCGAGAGTGCGGACAAGTTTAAATTGAGAGCTCATAGTCTTCATCGCGTAATGAACCAGACTAGGAACATACAGGATGAGGTCTGACCCAAGGCTGTGGACGATACGATCAAGCACCATCACTGCACCTTCAAGTACTTCTGTTGCGTCGGCAGTACCCGTTTGTGAAAACGCCACAAAAATCGAGTTATACACAACAAGCATAGCATTTTCGCGGTGCTCCCCTTGCGTATACTTGCAAATGGTAGCAACAGCATGCGCCACAATCCGCCGCGTCTGATGGTCTTCATACCGTCGTTGCATCAATTGCGCAAGTCGGTCAAACCACGACAAGCAAGTTGGCATCGCGCCACTTTCAATATGAGGCAATATTAGCACGATAAGATGCATGCTTCGTTGAATAGTCAATTCATCGACATTTGGCTGGTTCCACGCCGTGGAAATATAGTCCTCCAATGCACGGCAAATTTCAAATAGAGAACCCCCCGCGCGCTCACATGTTTGGCGCAGAGTAGCTTCTGCTCCAACTGCTCGAACTTTGGCCTTCTTAAGAACTTCGGGGGAAATTGATTCACTCTGCTTATCGGGCGAGCTGCTGCTTCCAAGAATGCCATCGAAAGGACCACCCGATAGACCTACCAATGCCCCGGCACTATTGCAAAGGTTTGAGATAATCTTCGATACACACTTCTTTTGGACATTTGCCTGGCCCACCACGAAATCGGCTATTGTGTGTGACGAAATAGTGCGAAACACTTGTTCCTCCTCTTCCTTGATTGAGTTCATCAGTGCCTTAACTAAGAATCCACTCTTTTTGGGAATCGGCAGCAGTTCGCAAAACGCACTGCTCCCGAGTCCTTGTATCCGATGATAAAAACGAGAAAAACTTTGCTGAACGAGTTCGTCCACAAGAAATAGATCTTGCCGTTTGAAGTGAGCGGATTCGTATTCTTTGTGGTGCCTTTGCAGCTGATCGTAAGGGAAAAGAGCAATGTGCTCAGCGATCTGTCGTGAAATATCTGCCGATGAGACTGAATCGGGTTTCCCTGCAGCTTGTAACGAGATACCCACGGCAGAGTATATCTCGATAATTCGTGTTTCCATCTGCTTCACACGTTTTAGTAATCCAAGTTGTTCTCTGTAGAATATTGGCTGTCCATCACTCACTACGTCAGGGTGAAGCGTTTTCCAGTGATTCCCCGCGAACGAGCTCAGCGTAGGTCCCATGGAATCCAGCAAATACTGGACTCGCTGTGACTGCGCGTCTAATTTTTCCTGCGCCAACTGCTTTTCAAAGCAACTCCATTTTGACAGCGCTAGCAAAACACCACATTGACGCTCACCAGAGCTACTGTCCATACCATCGCGAAAAAGCTGAACTAAATCAGGCATGCACGCACTGGAAAGAGGGACGTGGGCAAAAGCAAAACCAATCGCTTCCGCGAATGCCACACGAGAGGACATATTCTCTCGAGCGACCCGATCTGCTGAATCGCACACAATTGCACCTGATACAGTGCCGTCAGAGGTAGCCATGTCAACGTTCAGATAATTTATGTCGTCTGTTGACCACAACAGCTTCGTCCACCTTGGAAGTGGCTCTGCAATGATAGACATCAGCCTATCACCCACCGACAAGCTGCTCACCACTTTTTTCCACGCAGCAAGCAGGCTTTGCTGGACCGACACATCTTGTTCCATTAGTAGCTGAAGCAGCAAGTGTGGCAGAAAAACTCGAGCAAAGTCGACCGAACTAGCATTGAAAGACGAAAATTCCCCTGAAAAGATGGCTGCGACGCAAATTCCACTGGATGCTCGAACAGATGGCGAATGGTGATGGAGCATGGGGACGGTGTATGACAAATTTTGCCACAGTGAAAGCCTGACTTCATTGTCATTTTGCAACACGGTTGCGACAAGAGCGTGATTATACCAGACGCTCAGTGCTTGAACGATGCTAGCGGTAACCAAACCGGCTTTTTCATGTAGCCTCTGAGACCCCCAAAGCAATAAAGCAGTTTTCTTTATCGCTGCATCCGCAACCCGATCCAAGTATGGCACAAAGTCTTTAAACATTTCCGCGGCCAGAACAAGCACATCTTCCTCCGAGTCAGCATGAGAGAACGCAGCCACAATATCGTCGTAAAAGAGAGGAACGAGCACCTGGGCGTGACTGCTATGGGCTCGGACTAGATACTTCAGCCCCAGCAGACCACCGTGGCAAGCCTGCCATGTCGAACCACTAAACAATGTGCGCACGACTTGTAAATATCCAATTAGTGTCTCTTCACTCGAGAGGCTTCCAAGCAAAATACCAAATACTTGCGCGCAAACCTCCCGTACCGGAGACACTGATCCGTCCGCCGAATAATCCACAAACTGATCCATAGCGAGTACGCAAATGCACCTAATCAAACACTCTTCCAGCCACTTATCAACGAAACACCGCTGCGTATTCATGTCTTCAACTGGTCGAGCAGCTTCAACAGCAGCGGTAAAATGCGCTGACAGCAGAATCTGACGCAACGACAAAACTGCGCCGTGGCGAACCTCCCACTTGGCATCAAACATACTCTCGAACAGATCAGAGACCAAGCTTGCCACAATTGAAGCTTTCGTCTGCGGCTCAGATTCATCCGTTCGTGTGTCTGAACCGTTTCGAGTAATGGTGACGTGTTCGGTATCGTCGGTGTGATCCACTTTCATCCTCTTCTCGTCACTCCTTTTTTCACCCGAATCATTACCAGGGCGACGTTTCAATCTCGTTGGGATAGCCAACATCTCGCTCGCTTGCTTCCGGTTTACTGCTGCAGCAGGTTCACTAGTAACGCCCGGCTGAGCTTCACTCGCCTCGATATCATCAGCAATTTCCTTTGCATCTGCAACAAGCCACACCCCCACAAACGTCAGCAATCAACACCCCTACTCAGCATAATAGCCGCACGTACGATCTTGGTTCAGTCTAGGCAGCAGCTGCTTCGTAAGCGAGTCCTCTCGGGTCTTCCAAATGGGTCCTCCAGCTCCACTAAGCCGTCTCAAGAGCAGACGCCGCTGCTTCACGGCATGGACGCGCCGCTCCTCCTCCGTCAAGTTGGTTGCATATTGATACTCCTACTAGCACAAACACACACACATCCCATCATCACTCCCGTCTCAATCTCACACTCCACCCAGCTACGTCATCCACCCACCCACCCACCTCTCCTCCACTGCGCAGCAACGGCGCTCCTTCGCGCACTACCGCGTTGATATCCACCGTCTGGAGGTTCAGCGCTGTGCAAGAAGCTTCCAGACTGCCGACTACAGTCCACACAATAGCAACAGCAGCACTATCAGCCTCAATACGAGCAGAGCCAGCCAGAGCACAACCAGCCACTTACGTGACACCAACGCGAAGAGATCCGCGACGTTCTGGCGCTCGTGGCGCAAGGCGCGTGCCACTACGTCGAGACACTTGGAGGCGGCCACGCGGATCTCCCACTCCACGTCCACGATCAGCGGCCGCAGCTGCTGCAAGATGGAGGCACAGGCCTCGGGAGAGCGCACGGCCACCTCGCCCAGCTTCTCCGCCGCGTTCTCGCGGATCTGCGCGCTGCTTCCGTCTGAAACACACACCGTTAGATAGAGGAGACACACGCACAGCTGTTGCCACGATCCGCTCACTCCAGTGACCGCTACAGACCTCGCACGAGCAGGAAGAGGCTCTCGAGCCTCGTGGCCTGCGCACTCATGGCAGTGTGTCACTACAGTTGCACCCTCGACACAGTGACATATGATATGAACACGTACTTGCGGCTCTCTCATAGTGCGAACGTGGCGTTGATAATGGAGGCCAAGCGCGTGCAGGAGTTCGAGCTCACGTGGGTCGTGTACGACCCGACGGACCCGCTAGGCGCCATGCTGGCGCTCTTCACGCTGTCCCCCATGTGCGTAGGCTGCATTTTTGGCGACTGTATTGGCTGCAGTGTCGTGCTGACATCTCAATTGCTGCAGCTTTTTGGTGATCGTGTACCTCACCGTCGTTGCCTCGCAGCGGGACCTGGACAGCATCAGTATGCTCGTGGGACAGGTAACGTATTGCAACTGCATTGCAAGTTATTGTGGGAGGGAGTGGCTGAATGGTGGTGATGTGTTGTGGGGCGGTAGTTGATCAGCGTCGTGTTCAACAAGGTGCTCAAGAAGCTCATCAACCAGCCGCGGCCGGAAGGCGCGTACATGACCGGACCGGGGATGCCATCCGCCCACTCCCAGTTCATGGGCTTTTTCGCGGCCTATGTGGTGATCTACACGTGGAAGAGGTGGGCTAGCTGTGTCTTGCTTAGCTGGTGAGGGTGGTAGCACGAATGACTGGAGTGTTGCGAGTATCAGGATCAACTCGCGCCGAAGACTGGAGCAGTGGTTCACTATCCTCAGTGTCGTAGCCATCTCGGTCTTGACGTGCTACTCCCGCATTCACCTGAACTACCACTCCGCTGACCAAGTGCTAGTTGGTGCCGGCTTTGGTGTGCTCACTGGTGTGGCCTGGTACATCTTCGTCGCCTCGGTGAGACGAACCTGCGCATCGATGATAATTGCGCGTGCCTCGTCGACTTACACTATTATGTTCCATCTGAATAGGTCTCTCCGTGGCTGTTCCCGGTGGTGGCCGAGTCGCGCCTCGCCAAGTTGTTCTACGTGCGTGATATCTCGCACATTCCGGACCTGACGGTCTACCAACACGAAATCTGCAACAAGGATGCTGCTTCTCCTCAGAAGAAGTCTCAGTAGCTGCATGGCGCTCCTTCACGCGCACGGAAGCATCAAATTCAACGTCGTGCTCGCTAAATAGAACTGAATTTTGCTCAATCCTTTTGTTCCAGTGGTGACGAATACATGCAAGGTGAGGCCAACGCAAATCACGAAGGACCATCTGTTGGTCGGTACTGAAGCAAAACGTCGCGCCGCGCACCACTCCCAACGACCACCGCTCGACGCCATGACCAAGCCAGCGGAGACCAAGGGCAAGGCGCTGAAGGCCTTCGAGCTCACATGGGTCATGTACGACCCGACCGACCGGTTCGGTGTCATCATGGCGCTCTTCACGCTCTCACCAGTGTACGATCAGCTGGGTTAACCAATTCCCAGGGCCTATTGCTAACTCATATGACCTCCGTAGGTTTGTGACGCTCATGCACGTGACGCTCGTCATTTTCCAGCGCGACTTGGACAGTGTCAGCATGTTCTTTGGTCAGGTATGTAAGCTCAACTCCTTGACCAAACGCGCTTGAGCTGACGCTAGAAACTGGGTGGTGGCAGGTGGTGAGTGAAGTGATCAACAAGGTCCTCAAGAAGACCATCAACCAGCAGCGGCCCGACAGCGCGCGCATGAGCGGCTCCGGTATGCCCTCGGCTCACTCTCAGTTCATCTCGTTCTTCGCCTCGTATTCCGTTGCATACACGTACTCGAGGTACAGTACGCCACGCTGGTATCGACAATCGTGTATCACCGGAAAACTGAACTGACGAACGGCGACGTTGCAGGTTGAACTCGCACCGGTACCTCGAGCAGTGGGTCGCGATCGTCGGCTGTGTCCTGCTCGCAGCGATGACCTGCTACTCCCGGGTGCGGTTGGGCTACCACACCAAGGACCAAGTGGCCGTAGGAGCCTTGGTCGGAGCGGTTGTCGGCTTCACATGGCACTCGCTGGTTTCGACGGTACGTCCGATCTGTTCTCGATTAGCCCCACGTAGTAGTAACATCAACGTTTCACTTACAGGTGTCTCCGTGGTTGTTCCCGCTTGTCGCCCAGTCTCGTCTTGCTCAGTTCTTTTACTTGCGCGATGTCACTCACATTCCCGATCTCATCGTCTACCAGCACGAGCTCTGCTACTCGGAGGCTGCTGCTGCCTTCCAAAGCAAGTTCCTGTAGCTGGCCCGAACTGCTTGTCACTAGAAGACACACACCAGCACTTCTAAACGCCGAGCGAATGAGTTTTCATGTCAAAGTGCCATTAGAAAAGCTTAAGCGCATGGGCCGCGCAACCTCCTAAACGAATAATCAAATAGCGGGCATCAGGCAAAACCTGTACCCCGTCTCCACTCCTCGCACTTCTAGCTGGCCTTTTGGGTCGGCGTCAAACTGTCCGAGTAGTCCACATGTGACCGTTTAAAATTCTCGGCCCACATCTTCTCAAACAGCTCTCGTTCGTGTTGCGGTTGCGGTGGACGAAGCTCCTTCGGGAGCTGTGCAGCTGGGCGGAAGGCCACGGGGTCCGTAGGCCGCGCATTTACCTTGCCCAGGTAGCCGCCGAGGAAGTTGATCAGCACAGTCGGCTCGTTCGACTCGTACATGAGCTCGCGTATGAAGTTCTCCAGAGTGATGCACTTCTGGTGCAGATACGACGGCTCTAGCCGGTTGAACCAGCGAGTTTCGATCCCTGCCCATGCGTCTTGTGTCCGCGAGTACCGCTTTTCATCCAGCGTTTTCACCAGCTCGCCGAACTCTGAGTACCGGCGCCAGTCAGCGTACAACTCCTTCCCGAGCATGAGGGTAATTAAATACTGCGCGTGGCGATCGGCGCCCGAGCGCGACTGCACGATGCGGAATTTGGGGATGGAAACCGTAGCGGAGACCACCTTGCTGTTGCCTTCCGTGATGATAGTAAATGTCTTGTGCGCCGCCGTGATGCGTGTGTTGGTCTGTTCATCGCCTAAAACGTGCACGTTGCCGACGTCGATGAGTCCCAAGTCGGCACTCAGCCGGCGACGCAGCGAGTGAATCGATCCGTCACCGCCCCAGCTTTCGCTGCTCGAGTCGATGTCTGCGAACCAGCCCCACTCGGCGCTGCCTTCCTTACTCATAATGGAAGACGAGCGGATGCGCGACGGCGGGCCACCACCTTCTCCACCACCGACAGTAGCAGCAGCAGCAGCAACAACAACAGCCACGACGCAACACATGCGTACAAACGACAAGACACCAAATCACAACAGTCAGTTCGTTCGTCTGCCACGCAAAGACCTTCAACTTCAACCCCAGCAGGCAGGAGGAATTCAAGTAGGCTGTTCCGTACCTCGCGGCGAGGCAAAGTGCGCGTGGGCGCGCATCAGCTCCGATTTAACCGTGCGCTGGTCACACGTGTTCATGTAGGTGGCGATGACATCCACGGCGGGGCGGCCGCGCGGCGTGTTGGTCACCAGAGTCCTGGACGGAACCGAGTACGACAGCGACGTGGGAAACTTGTCTGCGTGTTCGGGCGACGAGTTGGCCGTGTCGGACGTCGCGTTGGACGCCAGCGAGATGCGGCGGCGCGCCGCCGAGTCGAAGCTGA
>JAHQIV010001338.1:0-12286 GCA_030463285.1 Phytophthora europaea
TGATACCAGTTTGAAATTGGCTGCGTTGCAAGCGGGCTCAAATACGCATAGGAGCTCAAACGGAGGGAAGAAATGTATTCAATTCGACTTAGTTGGACTTTGGGCCGCCCATTCCGACCGGGCGCATCCCGTACCACAGAGCGCCGGCCCCCATCAGCGCCAAGAACGAGATGCCGTAGATGTATTCCAGGTAGTTCGACATGGCGTACCACTTGTCGGGGTTCTCCTCAGCATACGAGCGGACCTTCTCGAGCTTCTTCTTTGAAATCTTGTCGGGGTCCCTGCCCAGGAGGGACTTCAACTTGCTAATAACCTGCGTCGCCCCTCGCTCTTCCTCGTCGGCGGAGATCGAGTCAACGTCGGTCTTTGTAGTTTCGGGGGTTCCTTTGAGGTTGCGAGGTGAATTGCCGCTGTCAGAGAGTTTTAAGTGGGAGGGGGCAGCCTTCTCTGCAACTGCCAAGTTGCTACAGGTTGCGAGGGAGGCGACTGCCACCAAAAGAAGGAGAACACTCGTCCGCATAATGGTGTTTCGGATGCACACAGGAAGCCGTTCTTGTTCTCTTGCCGACCGATTCCAAAGTGAGGACAAGAAAGCTGCTTGTACACAAGTACAGTCCAATGAATCTCATCTGCGATCACAGCCATGATGTGCCTGCGACACAGGTTAAGCAGCTTCATCGTTATCGACTTACCGCAAGGCGTGTAGCTACGAAATGAGTCAGCCTTCAGGGTATATTGCGAGTGGCATACTGGCTATGAGCTATGACTTACGGTTGGTGCCGCAGCCTACTTTATACAGCAAGTATCCTCGAGTCGTAAGTTCTTGAGAGCATCTATCTTAGTGTGTTTTTTAACCTTTACTCCCGCGCGCGTAAATTAGTTTTTATATGGTATTTTGTATGGATCACCATATGTTTGCCAAAAACGACGCCAGATCTTGAAGTGTGCTACCTGCATGCTGTTCATTGGTTAACGTAGGAGTGTATTTTTGAGGGGATCCTGCGGCCGGATCGAACCGAACGAATGCAGCACGGCTTCCTTAACAGCATACAATCCACCTCATACAATTAGATTCTCTGTTGTAGGTCTGTAGCCCTCAACATCATTTTTTTTATTTTTATGCACACTACCCAATCTTAAAACTACAATTTCAGTGCAGGGACGTACTCGAATAGACTGCTAAAAAAAGTATGGGCTGTCGTGTTTCTCATCTTTCGTCTCGTCCAAACCGCTTCGTGATTGGATGTCTGTAGCCTTCAAACTTTATTTTTAAAGTTAATCCTACCCGTACGCTCTTGACCCTACTCATCCTACGGGTAGGATTGTACCCATGCTACCCGTACGCTTTCGACCTGGGGAGTAAAGATCAAGGGTCGTTGTTGTATCGCTCTGTTTTTTTTCAAAAAAATTGAAAATCCCGAGTGCGAAGTCGCCAAATTGTCAGGTTTCGGAATTTTTTCGTGATACGCTGCACAATACATTTTCTCCGAAATCTCAAAGAGAGCGGACTTACAGATCTCAGACTATGATAGAGCTGAAGCCACCGGGGAAAATGACAAAATGGGGTGTGATCTGGAAAGAAAAGACAAAATATACTTATCGTGACAGAATAGGGTGTGGTAAACATTTCACCCCGTCAAAATAGGAAAGATTAAAAAAATTGCCACAAATGTGTGTTTTCGTATTCCAGATGTCAAATTCGGACAAGCAGTTTTGCGCCGCGAAGGTAATGACGCACTCGGTGAACGCTCTGCGCGGTGCCACGCCAAGGTTCATCAAGTCAAGATTGGGTGTGCATCTTCCCGCACACCTTTCGTCCTCACGCTCGTGTTCCTTGGTCCATTGGCATTGGCCACTCTGCCTAGCCGCCTTTATACTTTTCATTTTTCTTGCCACAGCGCATTGAGTGCATCGGCATGGCCCCCGACAATCCAGCGCCACGACATTCACTGCATTCCCTTGCCGAGGGTAATAATTGCCCTCGGCAAGGGAATGCAGTTTGCCTCACGTAAAGAAGTCCCGCGCCATGTAAACAAATGCTCATGGCTCAAGGGAAGTGCGAGGTGACGAGCGCTGCCAAGTCCGGAGGAAACAATGTGCTGTACATGTGCTCCAGTAAGACTTCATGCTCGTTCAACGAAAAGCTATTACAGGAAGCAGGGACGCGAGGCTTTTCCGAAGGAAGATGTGGCACGCCACGGCGCCGCACGTCGCGCCATCAAGTGATCAGTACTATTATGTGAACGAGGACCCGACACACTATGTGTGTGGTCTGGTATGTCAAAATGAGGTGTTCAAATCTGCTTTTCCTATTTTGACAGGGTGAAATGTTTACCACACCCTATTCTGTCACGATAAGTATATTTTGTCTTTTATTTTCAGATCACACCCCATTTTGTCATGTTTCCGAAGCCACCAAGGCGGCTTTGGGTAAGTTCAGGAACTTGGCGTTGAGGACGCCTTGGAGAGCGCGTCTCGGTCGAACGCTCGCGTTGCCCACTCTTGCAGGGCTTCCAGTTTGGCAGGTTGCTCACGAGCCCTTTTGCACAACATGGCTTTTTGACCTAGCGTCAGGCGAATGTACGTCTGCTTGGAGTGCTTGGGCTGGTGGGGCTGGGCGCATCGCTTCCGAAAGCGTCGCGGCATTCGGAAGCACGATAAGGAGAGAAAAGAATGAAACAATAGGCAGGCAGACTTCCTGCCCCATAGATTTGATTGATATTCTCACAAGACAAGACAAGACGCCACTTCAGTTGGCTCTCGGGCTGCCCATCGTGGCTGGACGCCACCCGAGGAAGAGATAACCGTAGGCTACGAAGGCCGTGAGTGCGACACCCACTGTGTACGTCAGGTAGTAGGCCATCGCATACCACTTGCCCGGGTTGCTTCGGGCGTACGTCTGTAGGCTGTCGAGCTTGGCCTGTGTGAGTCTGGTCGGGCCCTTGTTCAGGCCGAGGAGAGATGAGACTTTGCTGACCGCTTGCTTCGCTCCTCTCTCCTCCTCCTCGCTGAGAGGCACGGCCTGTTCCCTCTCGATTGGCTTGAGAACGCCCTCACGCAGGAGCTTGGTCGTGTCTTCCACGTCCACGGCCTTCTCGGCGACTGCCAACTCGAGAAAACTTGCAACGAAGACCAACGCCACCACCAGAGCCAAGAAACTTGTCCGCATGATGAAGCGTTCTGGGGCAGCTATCAGCTATGGTTTTGGGCAGCAGCTCTTGCGCGCTTGACAGCCGATTGCGAAGTGGAGAGTGCACAGGATAGTGGTCGAGATCGTGAGGCTGGGACATTGGCTCCTTCCCGGTTGACGGCTGGAGGAAGAGCAAATCGCGGCGCTTCCACCCGCTCATTTGCATTTTCATGATGAATCAATCATCGCTTTATAATCGACCGACCTAGATGAACGGATAGATACTACAGTATTGGGAGACCTTGGGGAATGATGCAGCTCAATATTGAATACTCCTCCACTTCGACCTGGGAGTCGGGCAAGACAACAGCAAAGATTCGCAATGACATCCGCAGTCTGCAGACCTTGACATGCTCTAATCCTTGTCGGCCTCGGCCCAGCACGGCTGAATGTCCGACAGCACGTAGAGCAAGTCGTTGCCAGTGAGCACTTCGTGTGGCTGAGGGTTCACGTACACGTAGCCGAACGGCACGCTGCGCTCACTCTCCGGGACTTCGCTGCGAGCTCGTGGGGCGCTTTTCGTCTCGTTGGTCCAGTGACCTTCGTCGAGCAAGTGGACGGACGACGAGTGCAGCATGGCGTCCGGGCGGCAGCGGTAGAGTCCGATGACCAAAATGCCGTCCGAGGACAGCAAATAGTGGAAGACGAACTCGAACGTGCGACCCACAAAGTCCATAGGCACTTCCACCGCGAAGAGGGAGCTGCGCTGCACGCCCATAGCCGACGAAGTCGACAGCGTTGGGGATGACACCGCTTCGCCGAAGCCACAGCCGGCGGTGGCGGGGGTGCTGGGCAGCGTCCCGACGCCACCGTCCGTCCAGGAGGCGAATATGAACTCGCGCAGGATGTTCTTGATGCGCGCGTTGAAGAACTGGTTGATCAGGAGGCTGTCGCAGAGCGACGTGCTGTACGTGAGTCCGGCGGCGAAGGCGGGCGACACGGCGAAGTTGCGAGCCA
The DNA here is from genome assembly GCA_030463285.1 of Phytophthora europaea. Taxonomy (NCBI): domain Eukaryota; phylum Oomycota; class Peronosporomycetes; order Peronosporales; family Peronosporaceae; genus Phytophthora; species Phytophthora europaea. The sequence continues at coordinate 4,148 of JAHQIV010001338.1, forward strand.
ACTCGAGCGACGAAGTCGATGCAGCTGCAGCATCGCACTCCGCAAGCGGGAACCAGCCGCTGACCGAGAGGTTTTGGGCGATGAAGTGCACGTTCGCCCGGTTCACGAGCTCCGTGATGATGCGAGGCGCTCGCGTGGGTCCGATGAACGTCGTGATCGTCTTGTGCAGCGCGATGCAGGCCTAAGTACAAAGCACAGTGCAGTGAGAACAAGCCACAAGTATCTGATCAAAAATGCCCCGCGCACTTACCGCATCCTGGAGGAGCTCGGATGTTCCGGTGTCCGACACTTCGCCTTCTGCGCCCATGAGCACAATGCGGAAGGCTCGTTGAACGCCAGCTCTTCGCAGCGTGCTCTGACGGAACGGGTCTCCCACGACAAAGTGGACACCTTGGAAGCGACAGAAGTGCTCGTAGTCGTCCACGTCCGGCAGTGTTGCAGTCACGATCACCACCGGACGGTGTTGGCGCAGTGCACGCACGCGTAGCGGTCCGATGAGGTATTCGAGGTGGTGGGGGAACGACGAAGGGGACAGCACGCACACCACAATGTGACCGATTTCGAAGTGCAGCGAGGCCACGTCCTGGACAACCGCCGCCTCCGCACTGACAGCGTCAATAGGAGAGAGTCCGCTGGTCTTGATGGCCAAAGGGTCATCGTCATCCTCTTCTGGCTTCCACGTGCCTCGGTTCTCCTGACTAAACGTCGACGCGGGACTTGTAGCCTCTGCCTGCCAATTCACGAACCGCGACTGTCGTCGGTGGGGTGAAGGCACCACCTCAGAACCGCCCAGACTGCTTGGTGTATCATTTCCAGTGCTGCTGCTGCCTGTCATCGATGGACGCTTCAATTTGCTACTAGCTCCGCGCGAGAGTTGTCTCGATTTGGAGCCTCTGCGCTGAGCGATCCAAGCATCCGGCATCGTGTCGCTCGCCTGCATGTCCGTCACGGCGCTAGCCTCGCGTCGATCTTGGGCTATCACGAACACAGTCTCCTCCCCAACGCAAGTGTAGGAATCTCCAGGGTTTAGCAGCAGTTTGCCTCCGTTCCCCTTTGACGATTGCGATGTGGTGATCGCAAACACGATCACTCCGGAGCACTGAGCGTAGGCCAGCGAAGCCACCTCCGAAAACGTCTTCCCGTAGACAACAGAAGCTGGAGGCAGCTCCACAGAGTACACCTCATGACTCGACCCGTGCAAGTACCGGTCTTCCCACGATGCGTCCGCTGCGGGAGGTTCATCGTAGTCGCTGCTCGCATCGTAGCTTGACGTCGACGTGAGGCTGTACATGAAAGTCGAGAAGCCCGGGCAAACGCAGTTCTGACCAAGCAGCGAATGCATGACCTCTGAGAAGCAAAGCACGTTCGACACGCCTAAATCCGCCACGAGACCCCGGTTTGCCGACAGATGAAGCTGTGCGAACACACGGGCTTTCGGAGCCTCGCGTCGAGCTGCTAACACTCGCATCAACGCACGGTGGTCGCAACTGGCCGGTGTCTCTCCAGCGACGCGTCGAGCAAGTATGAAGATGGCGTCGGCTGAACCGCAGGCTGCCCGTTGTGCATCATCAACGTCGAGTAACGAGCCTTGGATGAAACTCGCCCGCTTCTCAAAGAAGGGGTCCATGAGCAGCGAGATCAACGACGTGGCTGGTTCCTCCTCGCTCAGCACGACTACGTTAATATCCACCAGGTCGTGGTCATCGTGAAACACTTCTCGGAAGAAATGGTCAATGCGTGACGGGGTCAGATCTCCACAGAGTATTATGTGCTTGCTGGTCGGGGACGGGGTATGACTCGCGAGCTCGTACGGGGAGAAGGAGCTGCCAAGCGCCAGAATTTGCGAAACTTGGTACGGCACGACCAGGATGAGAACGAGGACGAGAGCACCCACACAGACCTTAGCCAACGGGTTATCGGCAGGAGGCGACTGGATAGTCACAAACGCCAGCACGGAGTTGAAAAACGAGTTGAAGAACGTCCATTCCCCGAGGTTTCCATTCGCGTACTTCTCGTCTGCAGTCTCAGCGATTTGGATAACACCAGCCGCGACTGCAATGATAATCGTCAGCTGCAGGTAGCACAGCATGGCAAACTGCTGCACCGGGGACATGAGTCCATGACAGCGACTCAGCACCGCCTTGGCCTCGATGTAGCACATGGCAAAGCGCATCGGATAGAGGAATCTCCAGTCCGAAATGTCATACCAGAGAGTGCTGTCCCAAGAAATGCCACAAGAGATGAAAAGGTTAGTTCTAAACAGATTCCAGAACTCTCACAACTACTGTCACTCAACTGGTATTGGAGGAAGAACGAAGTTGGCAGAACGGGAAGCACCACAGCCAGAGTCACAAGTCCCGGGAACGACAGCATGTAATCCCGGCGACGACTGGAGAGGTAGATGCCCCGGAACAAGAAGTCCACAGCCAGGAGACCAGCACACACAAGATCTGTCACCCACAGACTGTATGGCATCTGCGATTCAATAACAACCACCACCGGTAAGCCACTTCAACCAAGGCCATGGCGAAAGACACTTAGAGCACGTACGTCGTTGGAGGGGATGTAGGTGTTCGCAATGTACGAGCTTGCGAAGACGACGGAGATCAGCACCAAGAAGACATCAAGCCCCACCCCGAACGAGCTGTGGTCCAGGTATCTGCACGAACAGGTCACTTAGCCAAGTGACGACGACATGGAATAGCCCTCCCGTCCGTACCGACTGAGGCGATCTCGACTACGCGAGCCATGTCCATCGCTGAGGATCTTGGTGGTGGAGGACAGATCCCCGCTTTCTGGTTCTGCGGCCAGCACCACCAACGCGTTAGCGGCAGCAATGACGGGGACAACTGCACCTGGTTGACCTTACCGAAGTTCAGAGTATGCTGGTGATGATACTGCGGACTGTGAAGTTGCTGCAACGCGTGCTTCACCGGCGAAATGGCTCCGTAGCTGCTGTGCTCGTGGTGGAGATGCTGGTGCTCCGACATTGTAGTCGAACACGAGATATCTTGCACTGCGCGCGAAGCGGTGCCGTCGGTGGATACGGCAGTTAGCGGCTAAGCTAAGCGTCGCCCGATCTTGTAGTTGAAGTCCCTGTCCACCAGCCATTAGTGCACGACGCCCGATACGCATAACAATGACGGAGGCTCCGCTTATGATGAAGCATGCTGTAGAGGTTCACGGTCTCGCCAAGAACGAGTGCGTCCGGACACATGACGAACACCACGTCGAAGTAGCTCGCGGGTATATAGTCTCGTCATCGCCATTCGTGCCGGAATCCCCTGTAGACACGATGCGCGTCTTCTCCCGCAGGAAGGAAGTTGAGGATCTGCGCGCCCACGATCTTGCCGTACGTAGATGCATCCATCTACTTGAATGGATTAATTCCTCAGTTGCCTTTGTTATTTTGTTACTTCGAGCTTTGCTCTCCGAGCTGCTCGATGTGCTTAGGGAGCTGAAAACCCTTACAATGATTGGTCACGGTATGACGGTGAGCTCGTAAATGAGGTTTGTGGGATGCTTGGGCTTGCCATACGTAGCGTATGTAATCACCTTACGCCCACGGGCCCCTTGACGGGGGTTGCCGGGGTCGCCAACAAGATTGCTCATTCTCCAAGTTGCTTCTGACACGACACCTCTCAGGTGCCCGCACGATGAACACGTGTTTGCTTCTACTCGTGGTTGTGCTTGCCATTTTCGTTGGTGGCGATGCTGTCTCCGCGTCCGCAGCTCTTCCCAACATCGAAACGTCCAAGTTGAGTCCCTCGAACGCGGGTCATGCCGTCCAGACGGACAACGGCGGCAAGCGATCGCTTCGTGGCCTCCCGTTAATCGATGACGCAGCCAACGAAGAGAGGGGCGTGACGGAGGTAGCCGACAAGCTCAAGGCTTTGTCGTCCGAGTTTACAGTCGGGCAGAAGTTGCAGTCGTGGGCCCAGAAGGGGGGGCAAGGATAAGGCAGCGGAGAAAATGAGGTTGGCCAAGCGGTTGATTGACAAAGACGTCGACTACAAAACGCTCTTCAAGAACAAGATCACACCTGCACAGTACTTCGAAGCGAAGGGGTTCGACCTCAGTCTTCGTTACGTTGGTAGAAGGGAAACCGTTTTGAAAAACAACTCCGGCTTTGACAAATGGATTGGGTACGATGAGTATTGGAACGAGAAGGTTTTGACGTGGTCAACACGTAATGGAGGAGGATCGACGATCTTTGCGTACAGTGGATTCCTCATGAAGCGGTAAGTTGCGAATACAACTAGGATTCCCTTGATAAGCCATGAGAATAGCACTAAATTTTCCTCTATCCTAGCTACAGTTAGTACGGTATTAAATAATTAGTCTGAATGAGACTAATCTATGTAAGCACATTTTCAAAGACCTCACACAAAATGGTCTATCGCAAGCTGACATAGACAAATTCTGAACACCGAATTATGTTCAACTAATGCCGTACATGTACTTGGCCGGGAAGCTCTGGATATTTGTTAATAACGTCATATCATAAGGATTTACTATCATAATGGTGCTCCCAGCCAGCAAAAATCGATCACTGTCCTACACTCTATGTTTACAAGGTTTTATCTTCTTCAATGGACCGATTCCCGTGGTCTATTTTCGTACAGATTTCGTGTCTAAAAAATCATGTACAGATCCCGTACAGCCCGCAGGCCACTTGCTGTCTAGATGTCTAGATTCGTTACAGATCCGAGGAGCCACTTTGAAGTTGAAGTGAACCTCACTCATGCACGGAATATTTATCAAAGCCCGTTACAATAGCGGGCTTGATTAGCAGAGCCCGTTACAACAACAATTGGTCTTCAACGATTGGCCAAAATTTTCAAGCTGAGCACGCCCCAAACCCATAAGCCCATAAGCCCACAAGCCAGAGGCCGGGGGCAGCCACCAGACCCGACCCGAGAAGGCGGACGACGCTCATGCCGGCCAAGACGCCGCAGACACAGCCACAGCGGGTCGCCTAGGAGAGTCGCTGCTCACGCTGGCCAAGGAGCTGCTGCTGCTGCTGCTGACACTGTACGAGGACGCGTTCGCCCCGAGGAGCTGCAGCCGACGCCGTACGAGGACGCGCTCTCCACAGAGGAACTGCTGCTGACGCCGACCGACGCGCTCGCCGCGGAGGACCTGCTCCTCATGCTGACCAAGGACGCAATCGCCAAAAAGGAGTTGCTGCTCATGCTGAGGGATGAATTTCGCGGCAGTCAGCGCCGGCGCTAACAAAGGCCGATGCAGTGGCGAGCTCATGTGCACGGCGGAGTCGCAGCTCATGCCAAGGAGGAAAATACCGTCCTGCTCGCCAAGGAGGAGAATACCGTCAAAGAGTCGCCACCGCTCAGACCAGGCAGGCAACGGGGAGAAGTTACCAACTACGGTAGGTGAATCCGGAGTGTATTTGTAAATGTTCTATGAATAGGCATCGATTGTGAAGAAGTCTTCAGTTGCAGAGCGCAGTGGCGTTGTCATTCTCTTCTCGCTTTCGTGGTAGCATGGAATCGGGCAAGGATAGCGAGGGCGACGCCGAACAGAAGGATAGTCATGACGAGACTGTCATGCTTCACAACGCCTTCAGTCTATCTCTGCGCGCTCAGTTTTCAGGACCGGAGGAGTTAACGGCACTACTTCGAAAAATCGCACTCAGCAACAACAAGTCTGTCGAACCGATTTACTCGAGAGGAACAATGGTCAAGTGGACTTGTAGGGCGAAGGAAGCAGGGTGCTCCTGGCATGTCTGGATGGCTAAAAAGCGTGCATCAAAGGCAAAGAATCATCAAAAATCAAAATACAGTGACATCCCGGAAGGCAATTGGTATATAAGTCGTCTCGATTTGGGCCACAACGAGCTATGCATGTCTACAGCTAACCCTTCGGTAAACGACCTCCTAGGGATGGTCGGATTTGAAAGCTCCTTCGTCGAAGGTCATAGTACAGCACTGGCTCGCGTATCTAAGGCCCTAAAAGTAATTGACAAGATCAACATGGATGGCCGCCAGGCAACTTTGTATCGGGCGATACAAAAACGTCTCAAGCAAACAAAAAATAAGGACGACTACAGTCTATTGCCTGGATTTTTGACTGCCTTTGAATCTAAGAATCCTGGATCGAGAGTGTGTTGTCAAATGGACATCGATGGAAAATTCTTTCGATTATTCCTATCACTTGGGCCAATTGTGCGTCAGCAGTCCAACCTCATTCCAGTACTTCAAACCGATGGTACCCACATGAAAAATGACAACTACAATGGAATTTGTCTCACAATGATTGGATTAGATGGAGATAAAAAAGTTGTACCGCTCGTCCTAGCATTCGTGCCTTCCGAGACGAAGGATAGTTTTAGCTGGTTTTTCGCTAACTGTATCGCTGCCGGAATCTCACTGGACAAAACACCTCTTTTCTCGGATCGTGGAAAACAACGAGGGGCTCAAAAACACCTGGCTTCCCTTGGATACAAATTAAATCTTAAATTTTGCACTTGGCATATTGTATTAAACGTTAAAGAGCACTTCCGTTTTGTGGACTCGACAATAGACCAAATTGAACCTTTGGTCTATCGAATGCAAAAGTGTGATACGGTGGCGGGGTATGAGACTACTCTGAAGCTAATTGATACTACCTTTGCAACTTCGCGAGTAATTCGAAAACCTGATGGAACTACGGAGCACCAAACGCCTTATCAATATTTAAGCCAAATTCATTCTACAAGCTGGACCCGCCTTGGCAATTACAACAGCAATGAAGCCGAACGCAACTACATTGACACATTTTGGTCCAGTACAGATCAGTATGGCGATCCTACACCCCTGTTCGGAGTTCGTACAACTAGTGCCATAGAAGGCAACAACAATGGTTTGCTTTGGAGTGGAATCCGGGACAATGAAGTTCTAATGGCTACAATGCTATTTTGTCAAAGGGCAGCAGCAACAATATCAGCAAAACACGAATCGTTAAAACTTTGGTCTGATTACAAATGCAATGTGACACCAACCACAAAGCGCATTTTTGACAAGGAACTCTGCAAATCTTCCTCGTGTTCTGTTAGGCCGATTGATTCTTCCGAATTGGAGTTTTACGTGGATGACCCTTTCCAATTCACCGACGGAAATCCCGATGGTGTAATCCCTAAAATCAAACGCACTCATGTAGTCACACTGCACCAACGCTCTTGTGAGCGATGCAACAAACGCGAACATATCCAACTTCCCTGTAGACACCTTGTCGCTGCACTAAGAAAAACGAAGAATTCATCTCAGGTGTCTGCTTTAGCCTTAGTCAACAATGCCTACACTGTGCAAGCGTACGAAGAAGCTTTCAAGGACATCAAAATTAAGATTCCACTGCTGAGTGATATCATGCCCGGTAGAACAGTGCTACCACCACCGACGTACAAGCAAGTAGGCCACAGTAAACCTTCTGCTGTAGCTCCAGACAAAGCCAAACGACAAAAACGTGCTCCAAACCGTGGGGAAGAACCAAGAAGCACACACGCTACCCGTATCTTCAACCCACCTGGCCAACGTTGTTCCTCAGTAGCTACTACGGAAACAGACGTCTTCGCCGCTCTGCAAGTGGAGATTGTAGGTCTTCTACCTACCTCAAGAAGGAGCTACCGTTGCAGCACGTGCGGAGTTGCTGACGGACACAACTCAAGCACATGCACCAACGGCACACTCGCCAACGATGAACCCCAAGCCGGAAGTGAAATAATTTCTGGCGCGTACGTGGTTGGTAGCTGCCCGTTTGTAGCACTTCAACAACAACAAGATTGAGCGGCAAGCCATTCGTCCCCAGCTTCAGTAGCTAGACACATCGCAAACAAATACAATCAAGAAACAGTTAAAACAGCAATCAATACATATTCAAACTCAGTGGACATGTCACTAACCTTACATCACCGCACGCTCCTGGTCCTTGCAGATGGAAGCGGCTTCCTCACCATGTCCGCCCCTCGCTTTTTGTGTTCTCCTCCTTGGCGAGCGCGCCCTCCCTCAGCATGAGCTGCGACTCCGCCGTGTCCGGCTGCTCCTCCAGTGCAAGCGTGTCCACGGTCAGCACGAGCAGCAGCTCCTCCGTGGCGAGCGCGTCCTCGTACGGCGTCGGCTGCAGCTCCTCGGGGCGAACGCGTCC
>JAHQIV010001339.1:0-12278 GCA_030463285.1 Phytophthora europaea
GTGAGCCCTGCCGGTGCCGCCGTGGCTGTGGACCTCGAGGATGGCCTCCACGCCGCCTACGAGGTCGGAAACGTGTCGCTGACCCCGCTGTCGCTCGCCTACCTGCGCGCCCGTAACGCCGACCCTCTGTCGTCGTTCGGTGACTTCGTGGCTGTCAGCGACATCGTCGACGAGGCCACCGCCAAGATCCTCAAGCGTGAGGTGAGCGACGGTATCATCGCTCCCGGCTATGAGCCGGCGGCCTTCGAGATCCTCAAGGCCAAGAAGGGCGGCAAGTTCATTGTGCTGGAGGCCGACCCGAACTTCGTGCTGCCGGACATGGAGTACCGCGAGGTTGCTGGCATCACCTTCTCCCAGAAGCGCAACGACGTCATCTTCTCGGCTGAGAAGCACCTGGCGGACGTGCAGACGTCTGGCGCTGGTCCTCTGACGGACGCCAAGAAGCGTGACCTGGCCCTTGCTGCCATCACGCTCAAGTACACGCAGTCCAACTCGGTGGGCTACGCCAAGGACGGCCAGATGATCGGTGTGGGTGCCGGCCAGCAGTCGCGTGTGGACTGCGTGAAGCTTGCCGGCCGCAAGGTCGCTATCTGGCACCTGCGCCAGCACCCCAAGGTGCAGGGCCTTGCTTTCAAGAGTGGCGTCAAGCGTCAGGAGCGCGTGAACGCTCGCGTGCGCTACATTGAGGGCGACATGGCCCCCGCTGAGCTTGAGACGTTCAACGCTCTCTTCGAGACCGTCCCGGAGCCGCTCACGGCTGCCGAGAAGGAGGCGTTCCTCAAGAACCTGACGGACGTGAGCCTTGCGTCCGACGCTTTCTTCCCGTTCCGTGACTCGATCGACCACGCCACCAAGCTGGGCGTGCGTTTCATCACCCAGCCCGGTGGTAGCACTCGCGACTCCGACGTGAAGGCCGCCTGCGAGGAGTTCGGCATCACCATGGCCTTCTCCAACCTCCGTCTGTTCCACCACTAAGTTGATAGAAACGGACAGCGATGACAAGGCCGATGAGCTGCTTGGGTGCCCCCGCGTCTCGGCTTGAGATCGGTCTGGGCGTGCCCTCGCGCTTGCAGCCATCTCTCGTGTTGGTAGCAGTCCTCCCCGACGAGCGTTCGCGTTCGCTAGCATGTAATCAGTTGTTATATAATGGACCGCATGTTACTTCCCTAGACACCACCCCGTGCTCTATCGGCGACAGAATGAGTTCCATGTCTTCGTTTGCGGATGTGTGGTAAAATGTAAATGCGGCATTGCCATGACGCTCTATTGGTTTCACGAAATGATGCCTCTATCTGCTGTCCTCCTAACACCATGGTGCTAGCTACACTGCCCACGAGCAGCTCACTTTATACCTACCTAACACCTGTCGCCTCTCGAACCCTCTCTACTGCGTCTTCTTGTCCTCCTCCAGCGGCTTGTTGAAGAACTTGAAGTAGATTGTAGAGCCGAGCACAAGCACGGCGAAAATCGCTGCCCAGATGAGCTTAACGTAAAGCGGGAAGGGCTCCGTGAACATGCCTTGGCCGTGCTTGATGATCACCAGCACCTCAGTGACGACGACGGCGATGCCCAGCCATGCGCGCGGACCCAGCTTCCTTACAGGCATCTTCTTGCCACCGTGGTAGCTCATCGTGAACGAGCAGAAAATGTAGTATTCCGCCACTGCGTAGCTGCCAGCCGAGTACCAGACCGCAAGGCGGTAGACGTTGACGTTGCTGCTCGCCGGCACCCACAGCACTGTCTTCAGGAAGAACGAGTTGAGCATCATGACCGACAGAATCGTGACCATTGACATGACGCGCCAGAATCGATCCGCCGACCGGAAAATCTTCCAGTCGTACGCCATCCAGTAGGCAGGTGTGAACTGCGCCAACGCTCGCTTGGCCTTGCCACTCAAGTTGGGGATCTTCCGGATGCCCACCCAGTTAAAGTGACGCATCTCAAAGTACCGGCAGATCTTCATCCCCAGATAAATACCCGCCGCGTTGCACGTGAAGATGTCGAAGAACAAGTGGTCCCACCAGCACTCGTTAAAGTTGGCGAGCCAGTGGCTGAACGTGATCTCGTACAGCTCGAACATGACGCTCAAGATCCACGAGATCATCTTGCTGCGCACCATGATGGAGCCCACAATCCAGCCGAAAAAGTGCATGATCACGAACCGGTCGAAGAACGTCGCCTTGATATTGGCGATGGGCGAGTCCGGATTCTCGGGCGTGAAGACGCGGCAGTCCGTGGCGTACGATGTCTCCGGCAGCTCCTCGCCCAAGCTCGAGTCGAAGACCTTCATGAACTGGCGGGCGTCGCTCGTCCGCAGGAACAACAGCAGGATCAGCAGCATCTCGTACAGGATGAAAAGCCCCGTGAGCAGCCGCCACACGATTGGGTGCGGACGCACAAAGTGGCCGTCGGGCAGCTGCAGACTGCAGTACGTGAGGAAGAAGGCGCAGGCGTACTTGACGCCGCGCTTCACGTCGGCCACGTACTGCTCCGCCGGGTCCTCCAGCTGCTGCACGGGCTCGTGGAAGGCCGCGTACACGATCCAGAGCATGAGCAGGAAGCCGGCGGTCAGCGTGTGCGAGCTGCTGATCCACTGGTGCTCGTTGTCGTCGTCCACCTCCACGGTCTCCTCCATGCTCCACTTGCGGTTCTCGTAGTTGCTGCCGGGCTCCGTTCCGTAGACCTCCGGGTCGTCATCCAGGTCCGAGTTGCGGCGGGGGGGCGGCACCGTGCGCTGCGCCACCTCGTCTTGCATGGTACAGTGCTTCGCGTATCGATAGCTCTTGGCCAGAATCGTTCTGATCTCTGCGGCTGAGGATTGATGGCAAGCACTTTTTGTTGGATGCAAATTGCTGACGCACTTTTATTGCAAAAAGTGTCGTTCACGGTACGCTCAAGTTTAGCTAATTTGGGTTATCGGGAATGATGGTAAAATATATTATTGTGTCTGTTTGGGTAGATGTAATTGAAGCATTGACAAGCATCCTACTACGGTAGTCGGTCACTTGAGGGTTTAGTGCGCCATGAGGTGCACTGCGTCATTGAGCTTGGTGGTGGTGGTGTGCAATGCGACGTGGATGAGCTTCTTGAAGGCTTCGCAGGCCTCGTCGTCGGGCAGATCGAGCATCAGAGTCTTGTGCACCCACTTGATGCAGCTCGCGCTGTGGAGCTCTGGGATGCCGCACGTGAGGGCGAGTACCAGCAGCGTGATGAGCAAGTTCGAGTTGGTTCGGAGCACTTGGAAGGCACCGCACGCGAGTTGCTGGAACTGCTTGTAGTTTTCACTCTTCTTGCCGCCCATTGCATCCAGCATCGAAGGTGTGAAGACGAACGGGGCACGCTCACGCTTCACGCCCAGTTTGGACTTGAAGTTGCCCAGGAAGTGTCCGAAGTCGATGTGGAAGAACTTGCCCGAGCGCTGCAGCATTATGTTATCATTGTGGCGGTCTCCGATGCCCAGAACGTACGTAGCCACGCAGTACCCAGCGCAGGAACGCACAAAGTTCTGCGTCGTTTCAATGTCTCGTGTGGATGCGGTTTTCTTACGCCTCCTAGGAGACATCGGGAAACAGGACGAGATGGATTGGGCTCGCTCCTCCTCCTTGGTTGGACTGTTAGGCGCAGATCCGTTGGGTGTTACCGAGTCAAGCGCGATATCTGTGGAGTTCACTTGGCCTTTTCCCGTCGGGGAACTCGGTTGTTTAAACAGCCAATCCGAGATGACGCCATCCTTCACAAGAGCGTCTTTCGCCGCGTTCAGCTTCCGACCAAGTTTCGTGCGTGACTTTGCATGCCGGGCATATATGATGCTCGCTAGTGTCTCGGAGTCGCCAACCACTTCGATCATGCCGATTTCGTCGCCAGTGGAAATGCAAGCGTAAGGTAGGAGGCATAGATCAAGTCCTGCCTCCCTCCACAAGTCATCCATTACGCGCAAAATCTGAAGAACGAGCTGGTCCTGGCGAAGATCATCACCCGACTTGAAAATCACGTAAGGTCGTCCATGCTGCGCTTTTGCGCTTTCAAACTGCAAGAACAGTGGGCGCTTTTTCGATTCCATCACGCGGCAGCTATCCACTATAATGCTGTTGCAGTAAGATCGCGGTTGTAGAGGAAGTTGAAATGTGTCAGGGAGGACAACCGCACGGAGAGCCTCATGAAGCTTACTTTTGCGTGCTGTTGAAGAAGACTCGCTTTTTACTAGGGCTGCAACCTCCTCGAGCTTTTTCATGACGTACACGGATTGCCGAATCTCCAACTTGTAGCTTCCGCAGAGCTGTAGATACTGCGAGGTGATCAGATTGAAGCGCTCAGCGGTTTGATGATTGTGAGCCTCAGCCTTCAAGAACCAATACAGCAAATATCCGATTTGCGATGGATTCATCAGAGCCCGCATCAAAAGAAACCGAGCTAACGCTGAGTCGTGATAACGCTCGTTCTTCAGCGCTTGGACAAGCTGGAGTAGATACAACTGCAACCGATAATCGGGCAACGCATGCATGCATCGCACAGCATAAGCGCGAACTTTTGGGTCTGAGTAGAGCGGACTTAACAACTGGAGGGCTTGGAGGTATGTAGGCTGCTTCCACTGCAACAGGAGGCGGTAGGCTTCTAAAACTTGCTCTCGATTTGCCCAATCAACTGACAGTAGAAATGCTGGTAGCAGTGCAGAGTCGTCCGTCAGAATCAAACGTGAAGTCCAAATGAAATTCCGATCATCCGGGGATAACTCGACGAGAGGGTCGCGCCTCAGGCGCTGTAACAGCTTCTGCTTAGCTACAGGAATCGTTTCTAGGGTGAGAACCTCGTGCTCTCCAGGTTGTTGTTCCCAGTTTTCTCCCTGGAAAAAGATTGATGCCCGAAAAGTAATGCTCTTTTTCTTAGACAAACTGGAGAACGCGAACGATTGAGGACACGACCCTGAAATCTCCAGCATGATCTCCATGCTGCCAACTTTTTGGTGGTTGAGACGCTCATGTAGTAAGCAGTTCTCGATATCGAGAGGAGTGATAATCGATTCAGCAGGAAGCATTAAGATGTCCATGAGCGTAGACCCTGTTCGCAACGTGTGTCCAAAATCGAATAGATGGAGTCCACTCCACGCAACCACTTCCCCTGTCTTGGTCGTAAAGGAAAATCTCAAGTGTGAACCATGAGGAATATCGATGAGTCGCAATCCCATTTCAATGCCACCGCTTGGGTCACAAGTGATCTCGCGCGCAGCGGAAGACAAGTGAGTCTTCTCTCCGCTGGAGTCAGAGTGTGATTCATAATGCAGCAGTGTACTCGTCTCATAAAGAACGGTAGACCCGTGCTGGATGCTGATCTTTGCGAGGGTAGCAGGCTCCGAGACATTCAGATTCACCTTACCAATGTTCAAGACGAGCTGGCGGTGATCCTGCGAAACTGGACCTTCCGGTGGAGAAGGAAACATTTCTGTATTCTCAATGTCGCTACCCGCTGTAGTCGCGGAGAAGGGGAATGGTGGAGACTGAGAATGTGACGATACGTGGAAAAAGCGTTCGTAATGAAAGAAGAGGTATCGGCCAATCTCCTCCGTGACGAACTTCAGAATATAGTCATCGTTGCTAGTAGCAGATACTGATTCGTGATCGCTGGAATCAATCACGACCTCCAATATCCCGACGATTTTGGTTGTCTCCATGGAACCCCCATTAGCGTGTATCGAGTCGAACTCGAAAAACGGAGCTGCAAGTATGATAGTCCCAGCTCTATACAGTTCTCGTGCCACGTCGTTCTCGCCTACCTCTTCGCGTATTAACTCCAACGCGTTCGCGACGCAAATAGGACCACCACTGTCGAGTACACGCTGTCCTGTACTTGAGGCAATATCCACACTTCGCTTTGAAATCTTTTCATCTGAAAACTGTTTTAACAACAGGTATGTGTTAGTCCTAGCTGTCCATATCAACATCAATTATAACGAGAGACGCACCTTGATGACAAGCTGTCTGTCTGTTTCATCGAGTGCATATATCCTCACTTTGCGAGCCGAGAAAATGGAAGTCAGGGCATTTTTCATGTACTCAAGCGTGTGATCCAACTCATTCTCCGGTGTTATGCTTGGAAAGTGGTCTTTGCAAAACGTTTTCACCGAGCAGTTGGCAAACCCTCCTGGCTCGGCAGTAGGAAATTCACTCCGTTGTCGGACAAGACTGAATTGGAGCGCCCACTTCTTGAAACTCTCCATCTGTCATTGCCACGCAAATAAAAATCTGATTAGTTGTGGGGTGGATTTAATGGTGATGACAGAAGATACCTCGCTCGACTCTGGCACCAAGTCGTTCTTCTCTGCGTCGATGAGTGCGCAGCTGGCTGCGTTTATCTCCAGTATTGACTAACAAACGCGAAGTACGATGCAACAAGTTATCAAACGATATCGATACCATTGGTGTTGACATCCACGACGCACCTTCATGGGTATGGTCAGATACTCTGCAAGCTCCATCGCAATCACTTTCATGTCAGAAGCAGCTTGAACCGAGAAGTAATCACCGATGCCGAGTCTCAGTTGCGGATAGAGTTCAGCTTGCTGCAGTGCCATTGTACAGGGGACAGAGGCCTTTGCCAATGCCAAGCGCCCACTAATAACAATGCAAAAGTCTCCCTCTTGTTGCACCGAAGGATTCACGAGACTCAGCGATAACATTTCACCCGGGCGTAAGTTCACACGGCAGCTAGTCGTAACTAGGGCTTTGATCTCCTCAGCCGAGAACGAATTAAAGTAGGGTACACTGCAGATCAGCGAGGTCGGCTGCAATAGCAATTTAGTGTTTACCAAATATTTGCAACGATCCACAGACACCAACTTACCGAGATGTTCTGCTGTCGCAGCTCGATCTCGTTCTTTGTTCGGTCGTTGAACTGCATGTTCATGCGCTTCATGAACATGAGCTGTCGGAACGCGAGCTTCCACTTGTTCTCTTTCGTCTCCGGCAGTGTCACGGTAGCATCGCGGACAGACTCCAGTTCTGCCGGGACAGCTTGACGTGCCTCCTCAGGTCCTCCCGAGTCTTCCTTGGAAAGCTGCGGCGTCTTGCCATTGACCACCGACAGCTCCAAGTCGCTCGGACGCACTATGTCGCTCATGCTACAGCTTGCAACAGAGTTCTAAGAAGTCTCTAACCGAGTGGCCACTGCGTCGCTTCGGTCTGCGTCCGTTACGGTTCGCCTCGATCGATCCAAAAATACATAATCTTCGTTGCTGATGCAGGTATGTTGCTAGACATAATTTTTCCACGATACGCGAAGACTATTATAACAAGCGGTCCACTTTGTCAACATCAAGACTTGACCACCTTTTGAAAAGACTTGGAAGTGTCTTCGAAATCCATCTTGAGCTTTTCAGGTGTTAGAAATTAGAAATCAATATTAGTGTTTAGAAATCAGTGATAAGGGTCTTTGAAAAATTGTGAAAAGGAGATTCAGAAACATGCGACAGATCTGATTGGCCAAATATGAGGTTCTTATAGAATCAGACCAGGCTCCCAAAGCGGAGCGAAGGGAGAGCGAGCGTCTCCGCCCCGCGTCAAGCAGCGCCATGACGTTCAGCACGCCGCCCTTCATCCACTTGGGCATCGACGCCAGAACCGGCAAGTCGTACCACATCTGCTCGCGAAAGGTGCGTCCGAAAACTCCCAAACTCCGGCGAGAATCCGATCCAAAAGAGCGAAAAGAGCTCCTCGCTGGCACTCCGTGCCTAATATTTTACTTACTACTTACTATAATTGTCATTGGATTATTGCTAGTCATTATTATCCTTCGGGGCGATCCTGCTGCTGCTGGTGGCCATGTCGTCGGAGAGGTTCCTGTTTAAGGTCATGGTGGACCGGATGGAGTCGTACAGGTGTGCAGGGTTGAAGCTCGATTATGGCTGGAGAAGTAGACGCAATTAATGGGCTGACACAATTGGGTTATGGGCTTCGTTTTCTGCTGTTCAGATACTTTTTGTGCCAGCTCATGACGTTCCTGTACATTCCGCCGATGTTTTGCATCGTCAGCTACAAGGCGACGCATGATGTATGTTCGGTGGAGTTCATTGCACCTGTGACAAAAAAAAGCTGGATAGATGGTGGATCGCTGAAATGTGGGTATGCTGCTACAGGATCTCGTGGAAGACGATGGGATGGAGTTCCCCAAGTTTCACTTTTTTATCATGGGGCTACTTGACCTCCTTCACGTGAGATTTTGAAGCCTGCTGGGACTTGATTTGGAAACTTTCTCAGCATTAACAGATCGTGCTTGTGACGGTGTAAATGGCAGGGATTGATGCTCTTCATTGCAGGGGGTCGAACAGACCCGACGCAGACGCTTTTGTTCATGCAAGCGTCTATACCCATATCAGCTTGCATGTCAGCGCTGTTCTTTGGTGTCAGGTACGACCGCCATTGTTTATGTGTGGGTGAAATTGGTGATAATGGTCGTAACCTGTATTTTATGATAGATACACACGCCCCCAAGTCATCGGCATGCTAATCATCATGGGAGGTCTTATCTTGTCATTGATACCTTGCATTGAAGAGTACGTCTACATGATAGCAATAAAACATTTTTTGTTTTGGTTTTGCTAACGATTGTTTGTTACTGGCATTCAGTATCCACAGCAAAGAATTCGACGACAGAGAGATTGGTTGGAACAGGTAAGAGCTATCGTGCAGTGTGTGTCTGTTTCAAGTCCACCTTCAATGCTAACGTTGTACTGCAATTGCTCAGTATTTTCTATCTTCTGGCAGCAATTCCGGGCTCGGTGTCAATGATTTACAAGGAACGCGTTATTCGTGACCAGCCAGTGGACATGTCGTATCTCAATGCGTGGGTTTCAGTCAATCAGTTTATAGCTGGACTACTAGCAGCACCTCTCATCTTTGACGCCGAGGTACGAAGCTTTTCTCTCTTACCGTTCCTACAGCTCATCATTTCGTCAGCGCATTGAACATTATTATTTAATGCTGTCTACGTGTAGTTTCTTCATCTCGACCAAAAAACAAGCGGTTTGATGTGCCTGATTCAAGGAGAAAGCGAGGTGTCTACAGACCACTGCTACGTACGTGTTAGTTGTGATCGTGTCACGAAGCCCGATGTTCTTACGTGCGTTTGTGTTGTTGCAGCTGGGGCTTCCTCTCCTCATTCTATACGTTTTCAGCAATATCGTCGTGAATATGCTGCTGCTCCAGCTCATCCGGCTCACCAGCGTTTCCACCATGTATGGCTGCACGCTTGTTGGCTTTTTGACTTCATTTGTGGTTCTGGCATGGTATCAAGTGGACCCCGACAATTTCGGTATCATCAACCTCCATGACGGTCTGCGGAACTGGATCCCGCCATCAGTGTTCGTGGACGTATTTGCGTTCCTGATCATCTTTGCCGGCAAGGTACTTTATCAGTGGGACCCGGATCCGGAGGTTGAAGCTACGACCTTGTCTGCAGAGGACAAGGAGGCTATGTCGCTACTCGATGGAGAAGATGACTATGGACTGCGTTACACATAAGGCATTTCAGCCTATAATACCAGAAACAGGAAAGGGGGCACAAAAGCTATCATCAAGCGCAGGAAGCAGTTCGGTCGTATGTACATTTTCAGCTCGCGAGGCTCCTGGATGAAATGAAATCCGATATACAGCGTGATGACGGCCCTGGCTGCAAACTGTATAAGGCCAGCTCCGGTATGTTTCTTATATTACTCCTTTTTGTTTCGTGCTTCGCTAAACCACTGGTAGTCACTTGTTTGCTCCACGGACAGCATTCTTGATGTTGCCGCCTCTTCGTTGTTGTTATCCAATTCAGGTGTCTCCACTTCGATTCGACCGTTTACTAACTGCCGAGTTGAAAACTCCTCGTAACTTTGAAGCACAGCAGAGAACCTTTTACTCGTGGGAATGTCGATATCGCTGAAGCAAACGACGGCTTCGCGCCTCGCCAAGACAAAGAAGCCGTTGTCGGACATGCATCAGCTGCAACGTGCTGTGAAGGAGTTGCAGCGTGAGGCGGCTGATCAATTAGTCCTGGAGGTGGAGTCGCAAGCCACATTCGAGTTTCTGACTTCGCAAATTCGCGCGTTGCGAAGTGCCTTTGACACGCTTTCAGACGTGTTGATGGCTGAGGTAGACGGACTTCGCAAGGAAATGACTCGAAAGCTTGGTGACTTGGATGCAGAGGTGTTGCGCCAAGGGGAAATGCACAAGGCTACCCATACAGAGGTGATGCAACTAAAGCGGACGATGGAGATATGGGGCCTTAAGGAGCGAGACTGGGCGAAAGACAATGAAATTCTCAAGGCCTCACACAGCCACAACATCGAGTGGATGCAGCAATTGCAACGCGATGTCATGGACGTGAAGGACAAGCTGCACGAGATAAAAAGCGACACAGGTAGTCGCATCTCGGAGATTTGCGAAGAGGCGAACAGTTTGCGCGGAAACTGGCAGAAGCACGTTGACGACATGCTAGACCGGCTGCAGGATTTTGACATGACTGCTCAGCGGCAAGCTTCAGAAGCTCGGGCTCAGGTGCAACAACGAGCAGATGACCTGGAACTCATGGAACAAGCACTCAGTACTGTTCAAAAGCAGCAAGTGCAGGTACGCTCTGGGCTAGAAGAGCAGGCACATAGCGTGGGATCGCAGATCGCATTACTGGTGAAGAAAGTTGAGATCGCAGAGGTGCAAGCGAACAACCAAAGGACAGCGCTTGAGCAGCTACGTGCCAAAAATGCGGTGATGGAGAAGGAGCAAAGGCGAAGGATGGACAATATCGGCAAAATGTTCACGGTACGTAATTTAGTTGTAGTGGATATCAAACCATGGACAGCTTCAACTATGCTAACTATCATAGCTGTCGTACGCGTTAGATTTTTGCAGATGCACTCAATATCTCGCCGACGATGCTTGCAGCAGCTAGTTAACTGTTTATTCAAAAGCGCACCATAGTTTAAAGACAAACGCTCATATCTTTCAGGAATGCCTGGATGTGCACCCCTAGTTTCTATTTCAATATAAGTCCAACCTGACGGCCACGCCATGGGCCGTCGTCTAACGCGAGTTCATCTCGAGCGAGATCTGCTGCACTGCCTTGATGAAGGCATCCACATGCGCCGGCTCCATGTCTGGGAAGCAACCGTGGCCGAGGTTGGCCACGTACTTCTGCGTGCCGAAGCGCTTGAGCATCTTCTTGACCTCGTCGTAGATAATGTCCGTAGACGCGTAGATGACACTCGAGTCCATGTTGCCCTGCAGCGAGACGCGACCGCGAGCAAGCTGGCGGACCTCGACAGGGTCGGACTGCCAGTCCAGTCCAATGCAGTCGTACTTGGTAGCCACAAGCTTCTCGTAGGCGTACTGCGTGCCCTTGCAGAAGCACACTATCGGCGTGTCAGGAATCTCAGCCTTGACACGGTCCGCGATCTGAACCAGGTAGGGGAACACAAACTCGTAGAAGTGGTCCTGGGTCAGCACCTCGGCGCCGACGCTCTCAAAGACCTGCAGAGCCTGAGCGCCAGCACGCTGCTGCGCCAGCAGGAAGTTCACGCACACGTCGGTGATGCCCTGCAGCAGCTTGTGGGCCGCCTTTGGGTGCTGGTACAGGAACGTCTTGAGCAGGGCCTTGGTGCGACTGCCACTGCCCTCGATCATGTAGCACATGAGCGTAAGCGGAGCGCCCACGAAGCCAATGAGTGGCACCTCGCCGTTGATTTTCTGACGCGCCAAGTTGAGCGCGTCCAGCATGTAGCCCAGAGTCTCCTCGATGTTGGGGTTCAGGTCGAGCTTGTCAATGTCCTCCGGCGTGCGGATCGGGTCCGGCAGCACGGGCCCCACCTTAGGCACCATCGTGACCTCCATGCCCATGGCCTGCGGGATCACCAGAATGTCCGAGAAGATGATCACCGCGTCCATGTGGTAGCGGCGCAGCGGCTGCAGACTCACTTCCACTGCCAGCTCCGGCACGCCGCACATCTAGCCATATCGTCACCATTACCACCATCAGCCCCCAGTTAACGCCACCACTACCATAACATTCTACTGACCGTAAAGAAGTCGTAGCCCATGTCCCGTAGCTCACGGAACTCCGGCAGGTGGCTGTCCATACGTAAAACAATGCACAGCTGTGAGGTTTCTGGTCTGTTCAGCGCCGTAGACGGCTCAAAACGCAGCTCACCGTCCGGCCTGACGCATGCACCACACAGGCACGCGCTCCGTGCGGTCGCCGCGTAGCGCGCGCAGCAGCAGGTCGTTCTTGAGCTTGGGCAGCTGGTCCAGTGGCAC
>JAHQIV010001340.1:0-12277 GCA_030463285.1 Phytophthora europaea
GCACCCGATTCGCTGTCTTGGATGCCGAAGGCGGCCCCCATTGGCAAAAAGCTGCCGAGCGCAGCGATGGCGGCCCCGCCGCCGAAGGCGGCCTACCGTGCCGATATAGCGGGACCGTAGGTCCCTCCCAATCTCTAATTATTATCATAACACGGCGAGTAGAGGATAAGAAGAAAACACTGTTCAGCTGATAATCTGCACTAAAACTATGATAGATACCACTAATTCGGAGGGGGTCAGCACTATAAAAATAGTTTCGAGCATATACAATAGGATAGGGCAAAGAAACCATTGGACTGGAGTCAAGCACCCAGAGCGTGGCATTCAGCACTAAATGCTAGTGGGGCACCACTAAACAAAGGGTACGTAGCACTAAATTCTAGTTCTAGGCGAAGAGGATCCAAAGGCTCAGAGACAACACTATCAGCGCGAAGCAATCTTGTTGAATCCGAGCGAGAGGAACAGCAAGCCTGACATACTTGTGTAGTTACAAACTAGTGCCGTGTTTAGAATGATGACATCATGAAAACTCGGGCAAGTTCGTCTTTCAGCACTTATTTATTGATCTACCGCGTTGGCACTTACACGATGTCTGCGGCTTGAATGCTAAATCAGCAACCGGTTCTTGTAGGCCTAAGCGGTCTTCGGGGAGTTCAACTACATCGTCATGGAGGACTACGCCAGCGCCGGTTGCGAGAATCTCTGGCTCACGACGGCGCTGCCAGCCACCGGAAGCTGCGCCGAGTCGACGCTATACGGGAGCTACTCGATCGTCGTGGCCCTGTTCGCGAACGGGTCCGCGGTGATATCGCTGTACGACGACGGCGGCTGTGAAGGAGACGCACGCATGTAGTACTTTGTTGTGGATAGTGAGAACGTTTCGAGCGGAGACTGCGTTGAAGACTACTACAGGTTCTACACTACCACCAGCATGACTTGAACTGTGGGTGCAGGTTCCAGTTCCGCTGGCCGTTCGGCTGAAGAAGTAGCAACCACCCAGTCCAGCGTCAGTGCAGGAGCCATCATCATGGACCATCCTCGCAGCAGGCGTGATCGGGTTCAAGAAGGTCATCTTCATCTGGAAAAGACGCGCGGCAGTCGCCGACCAGGGGACCGAGTGTGAAGTGGGCTACTCGATCGATACGTCGCTGCGGAATCTACCAAAAAGCAATGTGCTAACTGGTGTTCTTGACATGTAGGGTGTCATAGTCAAGCTGACGTAGGGGGTCAACATGTCCCTCAAAGTGCGCCTCAATGCCCCGCAAGCTCTTCACGATATCCATGCCACCATTACCAACAAAGGTGGGAATGTCCTCGCGCTTCCCGCCTTTGCCCTTGCGCGCAAACTGAATCTGGCCTTCACACACTTCCAATAGTTCTCGACAGCGCTGCACAAACGCATCGATCTGAGCGAAAATGCCCGTCTCATCAAAGTTCCACCTCCTGTCAGGAGATGGGGCAGTGGCGTTCACAGCATTGGAAGCTTTCCGGTAATTCTGCTTCCTCGACACCCCGCACTGGATGCTCTGCTCCAAGTGGTGAATGCTGGCTTCACCATTGCCATCAAAGACATCCGAGAGCGAGATCATCTTGCAACACACAATGATAATCTCGTTGCTCACCTTCCGCAGCAAGCTTGTGATTCGATCTTCCGTATTGAAGTGGCGTGAGCACATCCAAATCAGCCGGATAAAGTTGGGTAGTTTCGGCAGCAGCAACGGAATCACATCCGGCTGTGCGCGCGCTATATCCTCACAAACTGGACTAAGCTTCTGCAAGAAGCGTAGGTTGTCGTTCGCCTCCGTCGATCCCTGCTTGATAATTTGCAAAAGCGTCTCAAATGGCTGCAGGTACGACGACTTGGCAGCACGGAGGATCTACACAATCTCCTCCACGCCCTCTCAGTTCAACTGGTCTGTAATGCCCGATAGATCCTCCGTGCGGTGCTCCCAGCACTTGTTCTCCTCTAGCGGGCCCGTGCCCTCTACATCGTGTGCATTGTCCTGGTTGTTGATCACCTCCTTGATCTGCCGCGTCCAGTGGATGGCCATGGACTCGAGCTGCTGCACGAGGTGTAAAGCGCGGTCTTGCCGCAGCCGCGATTCACGGTCTCCGCGAGAATCGATTTGAAGCGGAAGAACTGGCCCGTGAACTCCTTCTGCCCGCTCTCGGGCCACGCCTTGTTGGACTGCAGTCGGTGCAGGTAGAAGCCGTTCATCATATGGAGCAGCGACGCGATGGCGTCCTTGTCGACGGTGCCGACCTGCAGCGCGTCCCGAACGTAGGCGGGGGAGACGAGTGCAGCGCCCCTAGGCCTCGATCCAGCATTTTCGACGTGGTCCAAACAGTACGCATCGCGTCTTGTCTTCGCCCGTTGCCGTACGGGCCAGCTCTTCGCGGTAGAATGCCTTGGCCGAGTACAGCTCTGAGCAGTCCACAAGCTTGCCCACTTGAGGTCGATGTGCACTATCTTCTCGGCGTGCAGGTAGCCGAGGACCAGCGCCGCCTCGTAGAACAGACGCAAATGCTGCGTGCGTCCCGCGTCCTGCTCCAGGAAGTCGCTAAAGATTCCGTGCGTGGCGTCGTCACACACGAATAGCGCGGGCGAGCACACGTGGTACATGCGCCGATGAACCAGTGAGGGACGGCCGGCAGCTCCTCATCCGCTCCAGTAGCTGCGCATGTTGCTCCAGTTGCTGTTGGTGTCGTCCCGGCATACCCCATGCGCGTTCTGCCTCGCTAATCTGAAAATGAAGGCCAAAATGGAAGAGAACATGTATTTGTATGGTTTATGTAGATAGGATCTTTCAAGTGGATACCGGTACCGATCTGCCACTGGAAGCCTGTCAGTATGCTCAGCACCGACGACGCTTGCTTAGAGCGTACTCTCGTGCCGTGGGCTGCCTGCGTCGGCTCGACCGACGAGCTACAGCAGAGGAGTCAACATCCGTCGTCGAGGTCGCCGTCCCTGTTCTAGCTTCCGCAAACGCAGGATGTAGAGCAGCATCGCCCGTACTGTCTTGTCCTTTCGTCTCATCATCTCGCGATGGCTCATCTGGAGACACCGCCGGTAAGGGATTGCCTGTCCGGACAAAGTCGCAGATGTTAGTCGCAGCCTCTCTGCTCTCTTCGTGCCTGTGCTCGACGCCGTTGGAATCTGAAAGTGTAGGGTCATTTTCCATCTCGATACCAGTGCTAAGCACGATGCGCTCCACGAATTCAGGCGATGCCCTCGTGAGCTGCGGCGAAGCTTCGCTAGCAGATAGCATATCAGTAAAATCTCTAAAGGAAGCCGGTCCATGCACAACATCGCCTGGCTCTATGGGCTCCTGGTGCACAGCAGGGAACATCAAGATGGAATCCTGCTGCCCGCGCGTAGACCGGCCCCTGTGGGTGCTGTCCGCGCTAACAAAGCGGAGCGCTGGTGGAGGCATGCCCGGGCACTGCATGTGCGCCACCTTGGGGGCCTTAACAACATGGAGGCACATGCCTGCCTTTCGCCAGCAAGGACACTTGCATGCACATCCAACAGGGTCGACAACCCAGCCACCTTCCGGCATGCCTTCCCACATGAGGCGCCGATAGTTCGACGACCGGTACGAATTGTTACCGGTAGTTGCAGAAAGGACACCTTCAGTCTCTTCCTCGTCGAAAGAGGTGGTACTTGTGAGCTTTGGCCAGACACGCACCACCACCAAACTGTGGAGGTGCACCACTTCAGCCTCAAGCTCTTTGAGCTTTTCGGCGCGATTAAATGCCGCCTTGATTCGCTTAGATACTCTTGGCACATTGTCGAAACTGGACATTGAGGAAACGTATCCAAGTCTCGACAAATATAACCCTGAGACTAATTCGCTTGGCGTAGCGCGCTTGTTGTCGTTAACCAATTTGAGGGTGTAGTGATACGTCTCCAAGGGGTTGTTAGTTGATGCATAGCCTGTAGGTGTGTAGAACGCTTGCCACCGAGCAAATCGTGGCCCCAGAGTCCATATTTTGAGCAGGTGGTCTACCACACGCTTTACGCGGGGGCACAATGCTCCAGCGCCACGCCACGACCGAACCACAAACTCCCGTTTCATGAAGTAATCATCTTCTGTCTCAGCAAAATGCAGATCGTACAGATCCCTGAAAATTTTCTTCCGAGTAATCCACGACAGCTTTGCTGCATCGACGTGTTTGTGCACGTTCTGAGTAACGTGGAACCAGCACATCAAAATCTTGGTGCTTTCTACTTCCTCTGGGTGAAAATAATTGCAACGAAAAACAGATGGTCCGATCTCTTTTCCATCATGGGCTCGCTTTGAGCCCGCTGATAGGCGGAATCGACGTCAGTTGCTCTCAGCTTTTTGCACGTCTTTTGAGCGCCAAAACAATCCTTCACAAAAGAAAGTTACGAGCGAAAGTGTACGCATGGGGCATCCTCATTACCCAAAATACCCCATCTCGCAAGCACGCCACCAGCAACCAGTCCCCCCGCATGAGCGCCCGAACCACGCCATCCAAGCCAAACCTCACCGACAGAGAGCGAAAGGATGCTGTGATTTTCCTACTGCTGAACGGTGAGGGGAAAAGTTTCTGCGTGCCCAAAAAGATACCCGAAGTGCCCAAACGTTTTATTTAATTTGTAAACTCTTATCTTAAAACCTAGTTACGCTCTGCCCAAAACTGTGCCCAAAACAGCAACCTCCACAAAAGACTATTTGCTATTCCTTCGTTCAATTACAATGATTTAGGGGTTATATAATGGTTATATAACGATTACGTACACTACGTTCTCAACTCTTAGATGTCCGATATACGCTACAAGCTCCATGTTCTTAGCCCGCCAAGACACTAACTCTAAATTTACACTGCATGACTACATGGATATCAACCACTTTCAATTGTGCCGCCTTGTGAAGACCCGCCATCTCGTCACCCCTTCATCCTCCACCGAAGACCTTAGCCGCAATCTACCATGCAGCACGGAGAGCACTACTACTACTACAAGGGCATGTACAAGCAAACCAAGTACTACTCCTGCAGCAAGAGCCGCACCGCGCTAAAGTGCAAAGCTCGTCTGATCTGCGGCGAGGACGGCTTCTTTCAAATCAAAGGGGATCACACCTGCGTCAACGATGACCGTTTCAACTCTCGGGATGTGCAAGACGAGATGCGTCAACTGTTAGAGTTGCGGAGCCTCGGGGATTTGCGTGTCGTGCCTGGGCGCGTGTGGCGTAATGTTCGCGACGAAATGATTCGACTGTACGGGGAGACCTCTGGGCTTCGCATCATTACGAAGACTGAAGGCATCGGCATCGTCAAGCGCTGTCGCATCGATCCAACGGCGGAGACGTCTTCCGCGTCATTGAAACTAAGGAAGTCCGTCAAGTGTCTGACGAAGACCATCGTGAGTTCCTGCTAGTCAATCTCGCCTATCCTATTGAAGGCAAGTACCGGCGTCTCGTGGGATTTGGACATCCGGATCTTGATCGACTAATGAAATATCCGGGGATAACGCTATTTTTTGACGCTATGTTCAGTGTCACACCGAAGCCCTTCACCCAGACAATCATCGTCATGATTTATGACAAGTCCCACGATTTGTACATCCCCTGCTTCTACCTTCTCGTCGACTCTAAAGATCACTGGTCTTATTGGAACGCATTCCAGTGGGTCAAGATTCAGACGGATATGGCGTGTTCTCCCAGTGTCGTGGTGTGTGATTTCGAGCAGGCACTGCATCTCGGAGTTCGCGATCAGTTTGAAAGCGCACATATCGTTGGATGTCTGTTCCATTGGAAACAAGCCATTCGCCGTAAGATGCTTGATCTTCGGATCCCTACGGACGAGGTCAAGGTGGCCATGACTCCTGGTGTTCTGGACCTACTTACAGTCGTGCCAGCAAAGACGCTGCGCAAGAAGGGAATTCCCTTCGTCATGAAAAAAACTATACGGGCTCATCGGGAAGCCGGTCGAGACAGAACACCAGGCTAAGTGGGATGCTTTCTGGGAGTATTTTGTTTCGACTTGGTGTGAGCTATACGAGCTTTCATGTTGGAACATGTCGGGGATGATCGAAGCTAACGTCGAGATCGTCAACAGGACAAACAACCCTTTGGAGGCCTACAACAGAACACGCACGTACCCCACCGCCCGCGCTTGCGCTAATACCCTGCTTTCTCATCGCATACTAATGTGACTTCATAATTTGTATAATATACGTTGCTTTCCTTGGATGTGTATTCCGAATATTGTTAGCGCCTTGCACATACGTGTAATCAATGCGTATAATCACACACAAGATGTCGTGGAATGTTATGCTTACAATAGTAAACAATATCTACGGCTACACTCAGTAACTATCAACGTTTTAATTATTTCCTAGGTTAAAGTTTTAGGCACTTTTGGGCACTTCGGGCAACTCTTTGGGCACGAAAAAACCGACGCCGTATTGATTAACGGGTTAGCCTTGGCCTGGTGAGGCGTTCGTGTGGTGCCTCAGGAACTGGTTCACCTTCCACCTGCAATGTTGCCCGAATGGAGCCCAAGTAGTAGATAAATCATTTAACAAGGTGATACTTGGTTTCACCGTTAGATAATATTGAATGTGAAAGTGATTATTTATTTTTACCGGATACTATCTATCATGGGTAGTTTGTCCTAATTTTCAGCGGATGGGTCAACATACTATTATTATAGCTTTACGATAGAGGTTATTATATAACGGGGTGTAAGATATGTATTTCACGCACAACTAACATCGGATTAAAGAAGATATGCATTATGGAAGTATTAGCCCCCTGGATGGACTCTGGATATAAAATCCAGAGAATTGGTCTTTTTGCGGTAAATCCCTCAGCTTGCCGCTGTAAAGATCCGTGAACTGCTTGGTCAGCTCCATGTACTCGTCGAAGTCCGTGGGCTGGTTCGTAACCCAGACGTCGAAAGCAATAACTCCATCGGTGTGAACAAATGGAGGGAGTGCACTGCAACAACAATGACTGCACGATCGAGAACCTGTAGTGGGATGTCTGTGAGGACGCCTTGAGCATCAAGGGTGGCAACGCATCCAGCGTGTCGAGGATTCTTGGTGGTGGAGCCAGCTACGTGGACGACAAGGCGATCCAGCACAATGGTATCGGTGCAGTCATTATCGATAGATTCTTCGTGCAAGCCTTCGTCAAGTCATATCGCTCTTGTGGCTCGTGCAAGAACAACCCTGCGCAACGTGTACGTCGATCTTGATGTCGTCAAGGTCCAGCGCATGGACCCGAACGTGACTATCGTGATGATGAACGAAAACTACGGCGACGAGGCTGTCCTGCACAACATTTTCGTGAAGCCCGGCGCGGAGAACTACATCGCGCGCGGTGTGTAAAACCTCTCATCCTGGGCAAGCAAAAAAAAAAACGTGTGCCAAAGAAACCCGTGTGCCAGTACGCAACGAGCGATATTCACCTCGACAATGGCGATGGAGCAAACGACTGGAACGGTACGTCCTCCAAAGAGAGGCAATGCGGAGGCAGCTAGAAGTAAGAAAAGTAAGCTTACAACAAGTCTCACTTCAACTTGAGTAAAAAATGATATGGCTACATTATATCTTGAAAGGACACCATGCCCTCCGCTAAATGACGAGCCATCGAGACTGGGCGTACGCGTTTATAGCGGGCATCAAGGGCGCCGAGAAGCATGACGACTACGTAGAGAACTCAACGCCCTGCAAACTCAGAAGCGTCAGCCCTTGACCTTCCGAATCGATCGAGTATCGCTCGAGTCAGGCAGTGAAGCTGCAGATGGCGTGGCCGCTTCTCCGACATCGTGCAATAACGCATCGCAAAGCGCGACAGGCTGCTGCTAGGCTTCTCCAACAAGCTTTTCGCACGCGTCAATGGCGCAGTCAGTCGTTGGTGACGGCGCTCACGAACGCACGGAGATTGTTTGCTGCCGTTAGCGTGCAAAAGTTGTATCGAGGACATCGGACTTGACGTAAATTGCTAGAAAATCAACGATGCCAACGCCATAGGGCGCAGCTAGCACTGCTCCCAAACGAGCACGCGCAGTTTGGATAATCGAGAGACCTGAAGCTGGCTACTTGATCGCCCATCAAGCGATATCCCCCCACGCCATGCGGGTGCGGTGGCACCACTTGCATGACCAACTACGACGCCAAAGCGCAGCCAGCGCTCAAAAATAAAAAAAATAAAAAATAAGCGTGTAAAACGGCGTGAAGGCTTCTGCTATTAGTAAGGTTTTAAACAGGTCACCTTAAATGGATGTGAATGTTGCCTGAATGACAAACTCCGCTGGCTGTGCAACTTCGGATCAGAGGGTCTTAATTAAGGTGCACTAGATGACAAACTTATTAGGGCCCCTAACACAGTTCTTCGAACTGCGAACTGCGAATATGAAAATGTGCGGTGTTGCGCGAATGTGTGATGCTTCTCAGTCGAATGGCCGAGGTCGAGCTGGAGTGCGCGGTATACGGCGAAGGGACTGTGTTTCCCGTGAAGATCGCGCGCTATGCGAAAGTGAGCGCGCTGCAGGAGGCTATCGCTGGCATCTTGAGCACAGGACAGCACTCTGTTCCGCCAAGACTCGTGACGTTGTACTTGGCGCGGAAGGGGAAGGGGGGGGGAGAGCAAGTGGCTGAAGGATGACCACGAGGTGAAGAGTTTCTTGCGAGGTGGCATCAACACGGAGTACGAGGAGATGCGACCGTCGTGGATTCTTGACGAAGACTACTTTGAGAAGAACTTTCAGCCCGGACGCAAAGAGATTCACGTGCTGGTGGAACCCCCGGAAGCAGCGGCTACTGTGGAACCGACGATGGGAGCGGTGTTTTGGCTGGTGACTGGTTCGGTCGAGAACGCACTGCAGACAAAAGGAGTTCGCAGCAGATTGTATCGAATTGCTGATGCAGAACTCGGCTATTACGACCCAGCAAATGTGCTGTTCGACAACAAAGCTCAAGCATTCTGGTACACAAACGACGACTTACAGATTCGTGTTCTTTTCAAAGAAGGTGGGTGTGTTCATTTACTCGATGTTGCTGCAAAGACAGCTGACGTTGTTTGTGCAGAAGCACATGCCTTATACTTCCAGAGTCGTTTGAACGCTGAATTCTTCACGATCCCGATCACTTCGCTTGTTTCTCGAGCACCTTGTCCGAGGTTTCAGCAGCGCATTTTCAGTCGTGATTATGTCGCTCAAGAATCCGAGTCGTCTCAAGAAACAATGTCTTCGGTTCCCACCGAATTCTCTGTTATTGATCCGGGTACTCCTGTTTTCAAGTACCAACGAATTGAAGCTGACGGATTTTTTGGTCCACATGGCAAGGCTGAAAGTGCTCACTTGATGTCAAGATCTCATTGTCGTCGATTCCAGAGTTATGCTCGGTATGATGATGACGACAACAATCGACTCGCGCTCTCTCGTGAGATGCATGGTGCTTACGATGATAATCTGTACTTCGACTTCCCTGTGGTCAATATGGAAGTCGTATCAGTATCTGATGGCCCAGTTCTTGACAACAGATACAAGGTATGTCTTGTCACCACTTTTTGGACGTGGACAGAGACTGACATTTTCTTTCGATTAGGTTGATCTGCTCGTGTCGGTGCACAGTCAGGATTATGCCTTCCTCTTGGGACGGCTGAAAGACGAGTCGACTAGAACGAGCGATCCACTTGTCATGAAAACGTTCGTGCACGTCGAAGATCCAGTCATATTCTGCACGTGCATAGCATGGAAGCACAAGAAAGTCGAACAGCTTCGACGAGACTATTTCAGTATGAATTAGGTAGGCGGTCAAGTGGTCAATTGACAACGCGGTCGGTGCAGTTCCGAGGTTCCAAACCGCGTTCCGAAATTTGGCTCCCAGCAGCTTATCACAGTGCAGTAACCTTAGCAGTCATTTTCCCTTTCTTCAGAGCGTTCTCAAAAGGAGTGCACAGCGATTCGATTAATTGTCGTGAGAACCACACTTCTTTCCTCCTTATCCGATATCGTCCTTGAGGCCCATGCCTTCACTTTCACCATTGTCTCGAAGCAGCCCGTGCAGCGGAACCAAACCTCGAGTTGAAGGTCTTGGAGGAAATGTCTAATAACATCGTTTCTACCTGTGCTAGCTAGTACTACACAGCCCTGTACGCAAAAACCTGCGAGGTTTGTGGCACGGTATTCGTTATATTGTCATAAGTAGTAATGTTATACCACCATACTGGCCGTGATGTTTTTGACATCGTTTTCAAGTTGAGGATTGTGCACTGCAGGTGCGAGCACACTACCAGTTGTCTCAGCTAGCTGCAGCTGACGAGCATTTACTCGTACATACGTCAGTTTGGCGCTCGTGAGAGGATCCGTCTTCTCACGGAGGAGCAGTGGCTCCACGCTCGACTCTGCAATCACACGCGTTGAGCTAAATGCACAAACGGGCATCACGAAGACCCGACACGCGATCGCCTGCAGTGCAGGCCACTTCGCGCCATCCGTAAGCCAAAACTGGAGCGACGACTTTTTGCGCTCCTTCAGTGTTCGGAACACCAGTGTCTCAGCTCTGTTGGTCTTCTGGTTGTAAGCCACTTTCCTGAAGTCCATGTACTGCGTGTATAGCGCTTCTTTGTCCGTATCAGAAAGTGGATAGCCATCGGCACGACAAGAAGACATTAATTTCTGCTCGACGTCCGCTTTGGTGTCCACAGGAAAATTCTCGCCAAGTAGAACGGGATCCAAAAGGTAGGCCAGCAGGTGTGCTGGACCCAGTAGATTTTCCTGTTGCTGTCGGACCAGAGTTTGTAAACATGCTTTCTCTTCTGACTGTAGCAACGTATTTGTTGCATATTGCTGAGAGAGCTGAGAAAATGAAGAGTAAACTTCGGATAGTGGCAGCGACGTTGAATTAGCTTCCCCGCTCAGTGCTGATAGTAGCGCGAGAACAGGACGAAGAATTTCCAGATACTTTCGTAGCTTCTCAATGAACTGCGGACCACGCACAATCCTGGTGAACTGAGTTTGCAAGTGCGCGGCACTAGCCAAGTGGTGTTCGTGAAGCCCATCAGAACGATTCTCATCGGCAAAGAGCTGATTCAGTACGCTATCGGCGTCAAGAAATGGTTCGGCTTGAAGGATGGCAGTAAATCCGTCTTCCACCGTCAAACGTCTTCTCACGGTCACGTGCATCGTATTGCCAGCTTTGTTCGCAGCTTCGCGAAGGTAGGGAAACTTTTCATGACGATGAGGTAGAAAAAATGTCAGATCAGCGCATTGCAACGCGAACTGTTGTAAATCCTGCGAGAACGGTAGCGTTACACTGCGCTTCCTTTCGGTGTCTGAGGCTCCACTACTTGGTACGAAAATCCGGCGCACAAGTGCCAGCAACGCGTCTCGCATGCACCCGTGGAAGTACATGGCTGGGAACTGCTTCTCCAGAATCTCACGAGTCTGTCTACTCTGCGGTAAAGAGCAAGGCAGAACGCACCCTGCCACCGGACTAGACAACTTCCCTACCACTCGGACCACGTCACGAGCTGCCCACTCCGCATCAGCACCTGCATCCCCGCTACTCGGACATTTCACCGACTCTAAAAACATCGGGAAATTGCCCGAACTGGCCAAATTGGCCATGTAGTTCACAGCAACACCGTCCTCCATTGTCCTATCCATCGACAGACTCACAGGCACCACTCCACCTTTGAAAAACCCGTCAGCGCGTCCTTTCACGCTCTCGAAGCACCTGTCCAGCAGCTCCGTCATCAGTTTTTCCTTGCTTGGCATCGCAAATTCCCGACTATAAGCTTGAAAAGCCTGCACCAAAAAGGGAACTTGAAGTTGATCCCCCTCCACCAATTGGTCCATGCTCATTGTCGTGAACAAGTGCATGGCTACAGTTTCCTCGAACTTCTTCACATCAAGTTGCCCAATTGCCGCCTTTACGGACCCATTTTGCCCATTTGGTACCATAGAAATGGGTACCATCGGCTGGATGGTCTTGAAAGTCGGAGTCGAGATCTGAGTCTGCACCGCTGGAAATGGACCGCTGTTGCTTCGGATGAGCCCGACGCTCTGCTGGCGCCGGTTGATCTCGGCCAGGTACCACTCGGGCACCTCGCTGGGCGGCAGCGCGTCGATAAAGCGTAGGAATTGGGCACATTTCATCAAATGGGTACGCGCCTGGCCCCATTTCTTGTGGTAGTTTACCAGTTGCTGACAGTGGCGGCACGTGGCCGACGGCAGCTTCTGCGGCTCCACGAGTGTCGTAAAGAAGGCCCAGGAGCGCGACGGCGGGCGGCCGCGGGGG
>JAHQIV010001341.1:0-12276 GCA_030463285.1 Phytophthora europaea
TCCGAGGGCCATTTCATTCCCAGTGAACTCTTCAGAGGTGTTGGGAGAGAGGGATAGGCTGGAGTCGTTTCCGCCGTGCTGGGCTGCAGCGGCGGTGCAACTGGCTGGAAGTGTGGTGCTGCTGGTGCTATTATAATATTATGTCGGCGAGACCAGCCATTGTAAGTAGCTTTACAGTGGCAGCGGGGGCCGTGAAAGGCTGGGTGAGCGCGAACGTACAGCAGTAGTAGTACATTCATTCGAATGTCCCCTTTGGCTCTCGCACGCAAAAGAGCGTCCTCGAGGGGACTCGAACCCCCAATCCCCGCCTTCGGAGGGCGATGCCTTATCCATTAGGCCACGCGGACAGCGCACAAACACCAGTCAAGCTTGGCTATAGCAAGGACAGCAGCACCAAAACATGGACGATCCACGCGCCATCAACTCCGACACCACTTGGTACTTCATGTAGCACCGACGCCAAGGTGTCGAGTCGATGCTTTTATCCGCTGATGACAGCAGAGCATCGGCATGATAAACACTTCCTCCCCTTGCACGAGCCCAAGCCTTTCGGACAGTACCTTATATACACTAATTAACTTGGTCAATTTTGGGGTCTTTATGCTGGAATTGCATGAAACTGGCTGAATTTATCATTGGAAGAGTGCCAGCCACCAAGTGTCATTTTGGCACACGATTCGTAAGTTACGAAGCTGTGGGCGCCAGAGTGATGCACTGATCCGCGTTGAATAAACTCTTGAAGCACCGAGTGTTGGTCTTCGACTTGGAGACTGTGCGAGCAGCAGTGCTTGCCCGTACTAATTCTTGGGCGATATTCCCGGCGAGAGACGAATTTGCTTCGTCCAGCACGGCGGCTTGTTGAGACTTCGGTGGTTCTTGCGAAGCCGAAACGAAGAAGAAGAGTGCGATCCAAATGGTCACGACAATGCTCCAGTTGCTCAGGCTTCCGGGGGATAGCGAATGCGGTTTGCTTGCAACGTTCACGTCGAGGACGTCAATTGGTTAGTGAACGGCAATTGGCATGGATACAGATTATGTGGTACTTGTGTACTCCATTTATCATAGGTTGCACTCTTCTTGACAATAACATGACCGCGAACGTCGTCCTCACCGGCTCGTATCAGAATGCTTAAAAGTGGGCCTCAATCTTGGTTGTACCTAGTACACCATAAATCGTCCCCACACAGTGGACGAACAGCAAAATATAATGATCGACAATCTTTCTCATGCTCTTACAGCTTTTCATTGCTGACGTTCAAAGTTCCTGGTACACTCACCACATCACGAGACTGCTACGACATTTCATAGGCGTGCATTGAAGCTTCGCGTTGTCGGTCTGGAAGCTGCTTCTGCCGCTTACTGGTCAAAGATGTCGACGTACCAGCAGGTGCCGAACTCGCAGATTTTCTTCTGGTGGCCGTGGTGGTAGTTGATTGCCTCTTCGAGCCCAGCCTTGCACCCATGACGAGAGCAAAGCAGTCGACCCAGAGCCGTTGGTCTCGCTCAGTTGGCGAGTCTCAGAGCCGACATCATTGGTGCCACGAAGACTTTCAGCGGTGGCCGAGTCGATGGAGATGAAGCCGACAGCGATGAGGGCACAGGCGACGCCGAATGAAGTGCGCATGTTGTCTTGTAGGAGCTGGCGGACTTGTGCTTCCCGATGGATATTGCAAATTGACGAACAGCGAAGGCGCAAACGGTCGAGAACGCGCAAGCCTACTCATCCTAGGTCGACGGTAGATGCCGTTTTGTGGAAAACGGTCGAGAACGCGCAAGCCTACTCATCCTAGGTCGACGGTAGATGCCGTTTTGTGGACTACGAGCGCGGCCTTGTCGTACTAGGGAATCGACCATGCAACAACCGACTCCACCTTCGAACGAACAGCGATATGATTTTAGTCCTGTTGCCATGGGCGCAAGGAATTAGGTGACTTGGAAGGTTTCCATATCCTAATTCCATGGTTATGAAGGTTTGGTCGCCAAGATGATGAATTTCTCCGCGTTGAACAGGCTCTGGAAGCACCGAATGTGGTCCTTGAGCCTGGAAATAGCGCGGGTAAGCTCGCTTGGACTCAACAGCTCTTGGTCTAAGCTTCCAGAAGACGACGAATTTGTTTTGTGCACCAAAACTGCAGCTCGAAGCATCCGCCAGTCTTGACCAGCCGAAATGGAGGAGATGAGTACCATCCACAGTATCACGATGTTGCCCCACTTGGCCATGGCTTATGGGGATATTTAGGGAGCTGGGGTGTTCCGTGGTCAATTCCTCTGTTGTGTTTCAGAACGCAAGTTGTGGAATGAGATGACCTCAAATCCCGTTCCATTGCCAGTCAAAATGTTATAGGCGCTGGGAGTGGTTTCCAGATACCGGTATACGAGCATCAGCAACTTGTAAATCACAAGTCCAGAGCATAGAGCACAACAAATATTCTTGTCGGCGTCACTCATTGGGTCTTGACTGACAACATATCACGAGGACTACAGAGGAGTACATGTACAGAGCAGCAGTCGCTGGTCAACCGGATGCTTCGCTCACGATGTTTTCCCAGTCGAACTTCAGCGACGCGTCCATTCCTACGCGTACAATCCAACACAAGTTTCGAGTTAGCTATCTGAAGAATATTTCAATACGAGCGATTGTTGCGCGTACCGTGGTGGACCGTGTTGAGGATAAACGTGAACAGCAGTGCAGACATCAATTTGCCTTGTACACTCATCCAGTACTTCTCCAGAATGAACGCGAGTTGATAGAGCGTCGAGATGCCGTACTTGGTGCGAACAAGCGCAAATAACGCCAGCAGTGACACCAGTTTGAAGACGGCATAGACCGTTGTACTCCCAAAAGAAAACCAAAATTCTCTTGTCGAGACTCCGATGAGGCTAAAGTTGTAGTTAGCGTAAGGCATGTGGTAGAGTGCGAGTGAATACAAACTGTACACCACGGCACCCGCCAGCTCGAAGTATTCGGCAAAGATTAACATCTCCGAAGCAAACAAGAGCTGCAACGCCTGCGACAACAACTTGGCGTGCTCACGATGCGAGATATCCACGTCGTCGATACAAACCAAAGGGAGGGCGTACGCTTCCGAGATCGGAGCTGTAGTGAGACCCAGTTGTGCAAAGGGCTCAACATCCATAACCACGATGCTGGCACTAAACTTTTTAGTTAAGTCGCAGTTCAATTTGTGCAGCGTTGACTTCTTCTGCGTGTGCGTCTTTGAGCCCAGTCGAGACGTTTTTAGTAGTCGCTCGGGCCTCTCGACGGGTACCGATGTGCCTTTCAGTGAATCTCCCAGGAAGGCAAATGTGTTTGGGAGAAGTTTGGCTACTCCCAGAACGTCATTCGCGCTCACAGCGCTAGGGAACAGTGCACCTTCAACGATCTTCACTGCGGTTCGAGTTGTCTGACGTCCGTCGACTATGAATTTGTGTCCCAGGTAAAGCCACGTCTCGATGAGGCCGTGAACAGCGTCGAGGAAAACCAACAGCACGCCCACTTCCAATGAGTGCACACTTTGAAGACAGATCATCCGGAGGAGAGAACCAAAAATCACGACAGCACAGAGGGTTACGTCCGTGCTCATGTCCTGCAGCGGATGCGAGAAGCACCAAATCATCCGCTTTATCAAGGCGAACAACACTGGGAATGCTGCCGTCAGCCCCGCCTGCACTGAACTCGGCACTTTCATGAACACAACAGCCAGAACGTGGAAAATGACGAGCACAAAGTACTCGAAACACAAGAGCGGCAGTAGTCGAAGCACTTGCTGGTGGTAATGGCGTAGCCGCGAGCGGATGACGAGCTTTTGGGAGAGTACAAATAGCACCACTACACTTGGAAACCTTACAAAAGGGTCGCACGGCACCGGGAACCTCCACACCATTGCAATTCCTAGCATCACGAGCTCGTTACTCGCTGCCGCAAGCACCGACACCAGCGCCGATTCCGAGTGAGAATAGAGTTTTGATGGCAACCCAAGCGAGCACCGAACAAAGAGCAATAAACTGAAGATCATCGCGGCGTTAGCAAGAAATGACTGCACGAAGTACGTCACGTTCTTCTCCACACTTAGCAGCGGGCTTTCGAGAGGGATGGCAGCGAGCAGCACTACGACCACGAGACTGGGCATCGGTGTCAGCAGGAGAACTCCAAGTACGCGCAGTGGGCTCACGACACGCTGATAGTCCTCAAGTGCGAGTAACTTGTCGATCGAATACCGTCCCACGTACTTGAGCGAGGGCCCTTGCCACTCGAAACATCGGCTTAACGTGCTTGTTGGTTCCTCGTCCGTGACGTGCAGACCGACATTTTTGCTCTGGAGACTGCTCTTCTCAGTAGAATTGCCAGGTTGGGCGGGGGAGTCGGAGAACTCACGACTTGTCGTTATTGTAGGCGCCCCAGAGCTGCTGGTGATGCTTGAAACTCGTGGGAGTGACGCTCTCGTAGGTAAACTTAAGCCCGTGTTGATACGAGTTACCGAAGGTGGAACCGGCAGTCGTGCGGGCAACGCATTCATGCTTCAGGGTGCAATGACTCGCTCACTGATAAAGCTTAGCTGTTTCAAGTTGAGTGTGTGGGGGAGCCGTCCAAGGGGGGAAGGCAGGCACGTGCCAGACACGATAGGGAGGACACGCAACCGCTAAGATCGTTCCCTAATCGTATTCATAGCCGGCGAATTGCTTGCAATCGATAACGAAACCGGACGACTCGTTATCGCTTGTCCCGCCCACTCGTCTTGTGTTCAAACGGTAAACGCACCACTGGAATTCGTCCAGCGGAAGTTTAATGGCTTTTAGCGCGCTGCATAAGACTACCCCGATGGCCTATCGGATTGAAGTTCGCGATGGCCGGCGATTCCTCGAGGGGGTTCTCCTCGCACTGCAATCGACCGGCGCGGATTGCCTTAGTGATTTCTTCTGCCTCGTAGACGAGAGCTTCCGAACCTGGATATTTCCCAGTTCTGCTGAGGCGTTAAGTTGATGGTGCCGAAGCGGTTCTCACTGTACTCGAGTGTCGCTGAACCATGCAAAATTTGCATGGTTGGAGACTTCGAGCTCGAACATTCTAGCCGCCATGCAATCCAAGATCGCTTTTGCTATTGCATTCTGGATCACTGCTTGTTGCTTTCGATTCTGCCATGCGAGGATTAATGCCGGTAGACGACAGCAAAAACCACCGCATTATCGTCGAAACGCAATTTTTGATTAGCTTATCACGAAGCTGAGCTACACATCTGCAACGCGTTTGTGGCACCACAAAATCCTAACGCGGCTGACGCACTCCAATCGATAAGGACGAACCTACTGGGAGTCCGCGGGGTAGACGAGTCCCACATCCTTGCGAATCTTGTCCATGATCGTCATGATCTGGAGCGACTCATCCAGCGGGTACTCCTTGACCTCGAGCTGCTTGCTCTGGATGGCCTTAACCACAGTCTCCGCCTCGTAGCGGAAGCCCTCCGAGCCGCCGTAGTTGAAGGTGGCACCCGGGGCAGGCGTCGGCCACGGGAACAGCGACTTGGTCTCCTTCTGCGTGCCGTCCTCCAAATACTTGACCACCCTCACCTCCGTCGCCGTGTGGGCCGACGCCGGGAGGTGAACGCGTCCCTTGCTGCCAGTGATGGTCACAGTCTCGTCCATCGTAGCGAGCATCGTGTATTCAATGGTAGCAAATCGCGAGTCACTGTACTCCAGCGTGACCGAGTTGTAAATGTCGACCCCACCGTCGTTCAGCTTGCCGGCCGACGTGACCTTCTCGGGCTTGGCGCCGAACACCATCGTGGCGAAGGCCAGCGGGTAGATGCCAATGTCCAGGAGGCCTCCTCCGCCCAGCTCGTTGTGCCACATGCGGGCATTGTTGGCGTCGAATTGAATGCCAAAGGCCGCGTGCACGTGGTGCACGTCTCCGATCTCCTTGTCCGCCAGCAGTTGGCGGACGTGGCGGATGGCAGGGAAGAACCTGGTCCACATTCCCTCCATGAGGAAGAGCTTCTTCTCTCTGGCGAGAGCAATGGCGGCAGAGGCCTGGGTCACGTTCATAGCCATGGGCTTTTCGACCACAACATGTTTGCCGTGGGTCAGGGCCAGCACCGTGTGCTCGTAGTGCCACGGGTGCAGCGTCCCAATGTACACAGCGTCCACGTCGGCGTCCGAGACCAGAGCTTCGTAGGTGTCGTAGGCCTTGGTGATACCTGATTTCCAGATATAATGATCGAAAATAGTTAGAGGACACGTGTGTACTCATCTTAATATAGTTTGAGGTAATTTTTGTACCGTGCTCGGTGGCGAAGGCTTGGGCGCTGGCGAGCGAGCGAGCAGCGCAGGCCTGGAACACGACGTTGTCCAGAGACTTCATGGCGCTCACAAAGTCCGACGAGATGCGGCCGCAGCCGAGGAAACCCCAGCGAAGAGGGGAGCTCATGGGATCCGTTATTAACGTGTGCGCGACGCCGAAAAACTCGAAATGGTCAAGGATACGCTCCTCAAAAATCGTCAATCGCGTGACTGATTTGTTACAACGGACATAGCAACTTCATGTACTGGTCTTAGTGTCTGAGTACCGGAAGGCTTCACATATCAACTCAAGACCATTTTTCGAGGTGCATCCACGCATCATTGATGCTGGCTGACTTGCCATGACACACAGGGCCCGTGCAATTTGCACGAGGTTACCGTCGGTGTCGGTAACTCACCGACACCTTCACTCAGCTCTCCGTAATCAGATGTGCTGTATGTACTTTGAAGTATATATGAGGCATGAGTTGAGGCAAATTATTGACAGAGCGGAGGGCGTGGCGCGGAGGTGCTCATGTATACCTAGGAGAAAGTGTCCTGGTAGCGTTGCTGTCGTTTTAAGCTGCAATGTAGTAATACTACTAGTAGTAACTTGTTAGCTACAACGATGGGAACGCTACCACAACGCTCAAGTCCGATGCGTCTTGGTCATCACCATGGTGTGGAGATTGGCGTTCTGTAGGCAGGCCTCTTGAGATTAGGCAGAAATGCCTACCTGCCTATTTAGATGTCAGATAGGTACTTGGTAAAATCCCAAATAGGCATGTCGTAAGGAATTGTACCAACACCGTTGGAAATCCAAAATTGGTATGCGGATCGTATACATTATTTAAGTCAGTATGACGAGCCACCGTTCTCCTTAGAGACTCTATCGGCCAGAGTGATCAAGGGGAAGTATTGCTGAGCGCAGAACGTTGCGGGTTCTTTATCTGCTTCAGAAGGCTGAACTCGCTTTCTACAGTGTGGGTCCCTGGTGAAATCACTGCCAAACCAGCGATGAAAGCGAATAACTGCGCATAGGTTCTTTCACAGTCGACGGTTGTCCAAGCTTCCTCAAATTCAACTTGCGCAACACCATCCACACGACGACGAAAGCTACTGTCCTCACCATACCACTGAATCATTTTCTGACGCTGCTTCCAAATGTTGTTGCACGCCGTGGCTCCAAACGCTGCCGTCAATCGGGACTTGTGCTTTTCAATAAGGTTGTGAAACAAAAGGTCATCACAAGCCATAACGTCTTGAGGCTTCTCGGGGGTCACATCACCTAACTCTTCGCCGACTTCAATTTTAATGCGCACCACTCCGTCGATCAACGTGACAATAGCGTCTTTTACACCTTCGACTAACAGCACACGCATGTTTTCTTCCAAACCTTCATACAAATTCAGTGAGTAAAATGACGCGCTTCGTAAATGCTGAGCGACTCGTTCACTGCAGACCATCGGTGTTGTGTCATCGGCTCTGGCCAATTCATACTTCAGCTGCAACACCTTAACTAGATCGGCAAGTGCCGTGTACTGCCCTTGCATGGTCACGTTCTTGTACTGCATTGATCGAAAGCAATGGCGAACGTTCTCAGATATATCAGTAACTAAAAATAAGCACAACCACCACGAGCTGCTAGAGCGTGGACGGAGTTTTTCAGCTTGGTGTCGAAGCAGTTCTTCATGATGCTTGGCCAAAAAGTGACATGTGTCATGAATAGATTCAGCGAGTATTTGCGTACGTTGGGCATTGGCCTATAGCAGACCTGACAGATTCATGTGTTCTGGTGAACGGTATCTCGGCACCAAGGTGTGAACGAAAGGCAACTAGATCGTTAAGTGCGTCTAAAAAGCCGCCGACAGCAAGATTGAGCTGGTGGATCCCGCGCCAGTTCACTGAAACACCTGTCCCGCCTAGACGCTCACACGCTCGCTGAATTCGAACGGCAAACCCTTGTCTGCACCCTAGCATCGTAGCCGCTCCATCGCTAGAAATGCCTATCAACTTGCGCAATATGGCGTCACCACCGACACATTCAAGTGTGTCAAGCACGAAATCTGCGTAATTCGACGCGGTGTGTGCACGATTGCCCATTGGGATCGCCAGCAAATGGAAATTGTACGCAGCCCTGGTGACGGTAAAAGATACTCGTACGTCTAGGTATCCTGCAGCCATGTGTGTTGCTCCGTCCACTAGAATGGAAAATGCCCAGAACGAAGATAAAATCAAACCAATAGCCGTCAGATTGATGGCTACCACATATCTCACAAACTTGCCCACAGTCTCTTCAGATGGTTTGCCTAGTTTCATGCTGCCGAAGGCCTCCCCAAAGATGACAAATATTCGAGTCACAGCACGAAAACTTGTCGACGTGTCCATACAGCGCAGGGCAGTCTCGATTTGAAGTCGGTCATGAATTGTGAGATCGTAGTCACCGTCGACACGCTCCATGAAGTCATTTGCAATGACAACTCGACCAATCTCTGCATCTACTAGCACAAAATCATCATTTGGCACGTGTTCATTTCCCACGTTACTCAACAATCGGTGAATAAGACGCATGATGGCTCGCGGCACAACAAAATGACTCGTGTTTCCGTCCTTGGCAGAATGACCAGAAATTGGGACCTTCTGAAAAAAGGTGACCCGCCGGTCATCATGTGCAGCTAGGCTGATAAAGGCCTCCCATTTCGTTGGATGTTGTTTTATCAAGTGGTTGATAATATTGGCGCGTCGGAATGCTGAGAAGGCTTGAATGTTGGACGTCTTCTTGCGCTGCTTTTGTCGAAAAGCGACGTGAACTGTGTCTGCTAGCCAGACTGAGCATTTTCGCGACCAAATGACTCACAAAACTTACAACACGCCTCCGTCACTTCACCTTGAGCTCCAGAATGTAGTAGGCCGGAGACCCAGCTCCGCCTCGTAATTCGGAATCCATTTCTGACGCTGCTTCTGCACCTTGATCGTCGTTTGAAGGAGTGCTGTGTTGACGGAGCGTGACGGTACATCTGTGATTCGTAGCTCTTGTACGGACGCTTTGGCGGCGCTCCTACCCTTCCTGGTCCCTTTCCCCACTTGCTTGGCCTTCGCCATGGTGATTGATCTCCGTGTGTGCTGCTCTCTACTGCAACCACGACTGAGGTGGTCAGAACGATTGGTGTTCTGGAACTAGGCATTCTGAAAATCTAGGAATAGGCATTTTGTCCTTTCTCTTGATGCACTGCCTATTCTAAAAAGGCCTGTCTGTAGGTATAGTCGCTTGGGCTTGCGTGAACGCACGGAAGGCTAAAGGCGGGGATTTGTCAGCGTGATTCAGCTGCTTTCTCTTCAACCACGAATCTATCGTAGGCTACGATTCGTAGTGAGCTTGCACTTGGCGTTCACGTGGTACAGCAGCCACCAACGCTGTCATAGCTCCATTGTCGCCGTGTCAGAAACTCCGTTTGACAGCTATGACTGATACGTCCCCGCTTCGATGGAGATTCCTTGGTTGCGGTCGGATCTCGCAAGCCTTCGCCGGCGCTGTCAAGTCACTGGACAACGTGACATTCCAGGTCTGCGCGGCCAGATCGCTGGAAAGCGCGCAGCGATTCGCCAGTGCTCACGGTGCGGTGGGTGTTGATGGCGTTATTGTGTGCTTCGGCCAAAAATCGTTCGTGCCTACGACTCGTACGAGGCTCTTTGCTCAGACCCGGAGGTTGACGTCGTGTACTTCGGCACTCTTCACCCGTGACATTGGGAGCACGCAACGTCGGCCTTAAATCATGGTAAACAAATTTTGGTGGAGAAACCCATGGCCATGAACGCGCAGCAGTCGGCGTCGCTAATTGCACTGGCGAGAGAGAAGAAGCTCTTCCTCATGGAATGCATGTGGACGCGGTTCTTCCCGAGCATCCACTTCGTGCGGAAGCTGCTCGCTGACAACGAGATCGGCAAAGTCCGCAACGATCACGCCGAAATCGACTACCCATTCCCCAAGGACGAGGCGCGTCCGTGGAGAACCGCCATCCAGTCGAAGCAGCTCCAAGCCGACGAGTACGAGTCTCTGGGCATCATGACCATCATGGATAAAATCCGTGAGGACATGGGCATCGTATACCCGGCCGATACGGATAGCTACCGGTACATGTAGGCAAACTCTCGCTTGTCAGTACACACGCAACGTTAGCTCTAAAACTTCAACCACAACCAATACGTGAGCAATCAATGCGGAGAGAACTCTCAGCCTCGCCACGTCATTCTCAGTTTCGTCGCACTCGACCCAAGTTGTGACCATGACTTCCATCCGCAGGAGCCCTTTGCGCTGGGGGATTCTCGGTTGCGGTCGCATCTCCCACACCTTCGCCAGCAACGTGAAGCCTTTGGAGACGGTCATTTTCCACGCTTGCGCCGCTCGTTCGCTGGATAAGGCCGAGCAATTCGCCAAAGAGCATGGTGCGTGTCCAACCTGTGGTCATTCTCCAGTGAATTGTCAAACCACAGACTCATGTTGTCACGTGCAGGTATTCCTCATGCATACGACTCGTACGACGCACTGTGCTCCAACCCAGAAGTAGACGTGGTCTACATCGGCACGATCCACCCGACACATTGCAAGCTTGCGATGCTGGCACTGAACCATGGCAAACACGTGCTGGTGGAGAAGCCGATGGCCATGAACACCAAGGAGGCTGAAGCGGTCGTCACGCTGGCGCAGCAGAAGAAGCTCTTCTTCATGGAGGGCATGTGGGCCCGCTTCTTCCCTGCAATCCGCTTTGTGCGTCAAGTGCTCGACGACGGCGGAATCGGCGGCGTGCACCACGTGCACTCAACCTTCGGCGTCCCGTTCAAAGCCGACAACGACCGCATTTGGAAGAAGGAGCTGGGCGGCGGCGGCTTGTTGGACATCGGCATCTACGTCCTGACGTCTGCAACGATGGTGTTCGGGTTCGAGCCTGAGAAAGTGACGGCGGCTGGAAAGCTCAGTGACGACGGCGTGGACGTGTACAGCTCGATCACGCTCGAGTACAGCGACCAGCGCTTCGCCACGGTGGAGTACTCGACCCTTGCGCGGATAAGTGAGACCGTGACTATCACCGGAGCTAAGGGGCGGATCTTCATCCACCCGCCAGCCCACGCAACGATGGAGATCTCGGTCGGCACGTACGACGAGAACGGCGAGGAGACGAAGAAGACGTCGCGCTTCCCGTGGCCGACACCCACCGACCACCACTCCGGCTTCCTCTACGAAGCAGAAGCCGTCACGGAGGCCATCCAGAGCAACCTCATCGAAAGGAGCGAGTACTCGCACGCCGAGGCGTTGGGCATCATGAAGATCATGGACAAGGTTCGTCACGACCTCGGACTCGCCTACGCCGCCGACGCTGCACCGTAAACGCCCATCGTTGGCGACAAATCGTAAGCTTGAACCCGTTGCACGAAAGCTACACTACGTACATGCAATCAGAGTAATCAAAGACCGCGATCGCCATGGTGCGCTCATGCTGCCCTTCTGCATGCAACTTCACACCTCCCTTGAGACTGCAAGCACACTGTACTGCTGCAACGATATCCTCGCTGGAATAAGAGCAATGCTCTGTGCCGCACGGGCCTTCAATCTGTCCGTTCTGGTGCTGCTCGTCCACAAGAATCGCCCCAGCCGACCGCGTCTCACAGATTGCCAAGTCAAGTTGAACACGGCGATGCACCACATTCGTATGCGCAAACACCTGCGAAACCGAATCG
The DNA here is from genome assembly GCA_030463285.1 of Phytophthora europaea. Taxonomy (NCBI): domain Eukaryota; phylum Oomycota; class Peronosporomycetes; order Peronosporales; family Peronosporaceae; genus Phytophthora; species Phytophthora europaea. The sequence goes on from JAHQIV010001341.1 coordinate 12,007, forward strand.
TGTCCCTCCGATATCTCTTTCTAGAGGTCACCTTGAAATCCTCAAGCTCTGGGCATTTCGCGTTGCACCACCGGACTCGCACCCCTGCACCCACAAGCCAGCCATGGCTGCCGCGCCCCCCATGAACGTGATCGAGAAGATCCTGTGCCACCACGCCGTGGGCCTCTCGCAGCCCTTCGTGCGCGTGGGCGACGTGCTGTGCGTCAAGGCGGACTGGACCATCGCCAGCGAGCTCACGTTCCAGGCCATGGACACGATGCACGCGGCCAT
>JAHQIV010001342.1:0-12275 GCA_030463285.1 Phytophthora europaea
TTTTTCTTGGGTTATTTCGATAGAAATGGGGCTTTTGGGTGGGAATCTGGGTGGTGAATTTTTTTTACCTCAACTGTACCTGGATATTACTACTCGTAATTGTCGTGGTGCTCCTTGTTTCGTGCGAAAACATGATCCAAGTTGTTGCCGTATGTTCACTTTAAGGTCTTGAGCCGTATCTGAAGCTGATGCTGGGTCTTCCCGCACGATTCCGTCCCCAGCCACACTTTCTTTTAGGCAGTCTTGTGCCCAGCATCATCTTGAGCCTTCGCGAGCCGATACAGCAGCAAGTCTTCTTTATCCGAGAAATCAGACATTCCAATCGTAGGCAAAACAAGAGATGCATACAAAACGAAAGATATTCGGTCCATATTGACTGCTAAGACCCATGGCTTGTTACCATTGGTTGCCACCGTTTCGCTACCGCTACAACCCTGGATCACACCGCACTGTTTGTGGCTCCATCACTATCAGGACGCCCAAGCGTTCTCTTCGCCGTTGCACTAGCTCCCGCGCTGTTAGGACGTATTGACGCTCCTATCGCGCTGAACCAAACCAAACATTTTATCGTACAGCTGGGGCTTTTCGTTGAAGCCGCTCAATCGTGAAATCATTTTTTCCATCAGTGAGTGTATTGTAGTGGATTTTGCCTTTCGCTCTGTTATCCGCCACCTCTCTCGCGTCCTCATACAACACGAGCGCGTCACTTATCATGACCGTGGGCAACACAAAGCTTACATCGTCGTATCCGTCATAGGCGCTTCAGCAGCCACCACGAACTTTTACTACATCGGAACCTGCTATCCTGGCTAATAATCGTGCGCTTTGACCACGTGGGTGAAGCTAGCTCATTGCGATCGGGGGTCAGGCCACGAGAAATCCCGTTCAAGGTGAATATAGTGCGTCGACCTGATGGCGCACGTTGTATGACCCACAACGAGCTGGTTCTGACACGACCCACCACCGCCAACATGACCCAACAATAGAACCCGTTGACTGCAACCGGCAGACGATGTTTTTCCCAATGTCCTCGCTTCAACCAATCGGGTACATTCCGATTATCCTGGATGACGATTGGTTGTCCCTGTTGAAGACGGCTCGTTGGAGTGTAGGATTTTGTGCACCATTGACACTACTGCCCGCAGCGCCGCTGCGCCAAAGAAAAAGCAAACCTCATTTCGGAATTTGCCCGTTTCTTCTCATGCCTTACCACCCGTCCAGTTGACCGACGCCGTCACGCCAGGATCATGCCATACTGCACGGAATCGATGTGCCATCACATCCACCCTATTCCAGCCACCACCTCGGCCTTCCACCACTGTTGCACCTGCTGTACCGGTTTATCTCCGCATTCTGCGCGCTCTGGCATCTCCCAAGAGCTTCATACGACATGGGCGTGCCGTTGAGAGTTTTCATGGCTGCCAGAAGCTCGGCGTTGGTCTCGAGGTGGACACTGGAGCCGCTCAAGCCGCCATCGCGGCTTTCCATCACTATTGGACCTGCTGTATCGGCTTATCGCTGCACGCGGTGCTCGCTATCTCTCGCACATACTCGACTAGTTCGTGAGGATTGGCAAGTCTTATCAACGCAACAAGCTCGGCGTTGGCCTCGTCGTGGCCTTTGAAGCCGCTAAGGTCGCCATCGAGGCTTTCCAGCCCGTTGAACGCGCTGAATCGGCTTATCTTCGCATTCTGTGCGCTCGGCTTCACAAGAGCTCCATACGACACAGGCGTGCCGTTGAGGTCTATCATTGCTGCAAGAAGCTCGGTTCAAGCTGCCATCGAGGCTTTTCATCATCATTGGACTTGCCTTCCAGCTAGACTCCGCGCTCTGGGCACGCTCCAATATCACGTGTCCCATTGTAAAACGTGAGCGTACCAGTGATTTTCATCATTGCGCGTAAAGCGCTGCGCGGACGTCGTTGTGGCCGGCAGAGCCACTCAAACGATCTAACCGGCATTCGACCTCCGCTACATAGCGGGTTATTGCATCAACTTGCGTGCGATTCTGGCTGCAAGACGAGTGTTCGCTACAGAGCCTCCTGAGACCTTCCGACCGGTAGTTGTAGTGGGTCCGGACGCAAATAATACACATGTTACCTCAATACATTGTTTGTCTGCTTCATCTACTTTGTATGGTTCACGCAGTGAAAGATTTCACTGGGTTGACCTGCAGGTGCTGATCTACAGATGTTGATCTGCTTCACGCTCATATAGTGCTAGACATTGGTGTAGGTCACCAAGTGACCCACGGCATGCTGTTCCCTGAGCAGTGCTCAGTTTAGCTCGATCAACCCACGAGGATCTTGTGAGTGGTTGCGACTTTTCCAAAGGTTCGCTTTGATGCTAGGAGAGAAGCTGCCATACAAATACCAGTACATTTGGTCCTCACACGAAGCCAGATATTCTCAGCTAGCATTCAGGCTCATTTCGAAATCTTTCCCTTCATCCGCAAGCGCATGAGCGACGAACCAGATTTTGACTCGTTGCTGCCTCTATTTGTGCCTGCAAAAAACCGCGTAAGCTTTCGCATATACTTGGTGAACCTAGATTGATGATGCTAACGCCTCGTGTACATCGGTTTGAGCCTCGTATGGGTTCAATTTCAGACGTAGACGATTTTGTTGAGACGCTACCGCTGAAGAGATTGGAGGCAGTGTATTCAGCTTATCTTTCGGACTACAAGGCAAACTTTCACGACGTGGGATGGATGATGCGATGGCTGGAAACCAGCATGGAACTGTCAGCGGTAAACACGTGGAATTGTGCACATCATTTCATTCTTATGTTAATATCAAATGGCAAATCGAAATCAACATGATACGAGAACGTCGGTGGTTCCTACGCAGATATATCAACACGTTCAGGGGGATTCACTTCTACCACCCTTGGTACAACATCACGAATGCGGTCACTCACGACCAAAGATTCCTGACGAGCCCCCCGCCAAGATTGACGAGATGGAGCAGGTGTTGATGAAGCTTGATCGGATCACCCCAATTGTGGATCAGCTGTATTATGCGCTTACGTTGCAGCTGTGCGAATGTGCTAGATGTGTCTGTCACCGTTCTTCGGCTTGGGCGAAAACCCAGCCCGCTGATCTATCGCACGAAACTCTCCCGTCGATACCGGCATCGAGATAAATCGAGATAAAATGGAAAACACGTACTTGAGTTCTATGTTCATTTACGCCTTACGCAGCCACAACGTATTCGTCTTTTGTCTGCACGTCGAACAGATTCCGCTTGTTTGCTGTTGCACTCGGTCAGATTGTGCCGAGGTGAGCTGGATCTCCTAGACGAGATGGTCATATTGAAAGGGTAGTCCTATACCGCTTTTGGACGTGGCCATCCGGCAATGTTACGGATCAGCAACCCGAGAATTTTTGACCTGCCGAAATGGGTTGAACCGCTATGTCGACGTCCGCTCGATACGTCTGCAAGAAGCGCTCTTGGTGTAGCTCCCTGGCATGTTGCCAGCGGAATCGTTTCTCCACGATTGACATGTTGCTGTTCGGCTTGCTTGTCGTGTACACGGCAGCTTCAGTGGCGCGATCTCGCCAAACACCGTCATCATCACGGCGGCGCTGCTCGGTTCGCGGCTGCGGTCGAACGACTAGTTATTGGCACTCGTGCTGCTGACTATCGAGGTCTTCGTCATGTCCCCCATCTCCAAGCACATGGTAAGGTGCGGCACGCGCGGCTTATTGTGCTGTGCGGACAGGGAAGTCAGGGCACGAATATTCCACTTCTGCGTGCTCGTCTCCTGAAAGTAATTGGCCTCCAATCAGGCCAGCAAAGGCTCCGTGTTGAACACGCCGTAGCTGGCGACTTTCGGCACCTCACGTTCGACGAGATAGCGGAAAAGGTCACTGGATACACAACCTGAAACACGTGTGCGTAAAGCGAGCTGTTGGTTAGCAAGTTGGCGTCTAGCACACCCATGTGCCATTCGTACGCCCAGCATTGAGCGTATCGCCTTACGCGAGCGCGTCTTCAAACCATGTTCATTTCTCTCAGCGGCGACATCTTCGTCGTTGTCGCACTGATGGGTGGTGGTGCGCGACGCCCCGGGTGCCCACCCACAATAGCTGCCGCACGAGCGGTATCCACCAGAAGTTGAGCAGCGATCTGACCCGTTACGGCTTTTTCTTGTTGTGGCACCGCGCACCGTAGCACCTCACCAGACAGAATTTGTGTGATCCCAAGGGAGAAAATGAAGAAGAGGGCTCATTGGTTAAAATGGTGCACTCCTCGTTGTAAACGGCCCAGTATGTCATAAATTGCTATTTCAAAAGACGATAAGTCTTCTTGGGTCCATTATAGTCAAAATCCGCCATCGACCTTCTTTGGTAAAATAATACTTTTAGTATGTTTTCAAGAACGATAGGGTTAACTGGAAGCGCGAAGAAGGTTACTTACTACTTGATTGACTGGGAACCCACTTGGGAGCCAAAGGAGCACCTGCACCAGAAGGTAGTTGCCGCCTTTGAGAAGGAGCGTCGCCTTCTTGTCAGCAAGACTATGACGAGGTTCCCCTCAGATCTTTCGGAGAACCCGTCAGACATCTGCCAGTGACCACTCTCAGCTGGAAGATAGCTGTGATTGGCTAAACAGGGGCTGACCCCAACGATGGTTCCGCTGACTTCAACTGGCTCGGAGTATGTACCCTGCTGCCGGTTGAAATATAGGGACGCAGCCCAGAGCCGATGACTACCTTCTGATCCCACGTGAGTGGTCTCTGACCGCGTGATACAGATATTTGGAGCTGAGTATGAAGTGACTAAGCTGTGCTGAAGATGACCCCGCTGGATTTTGATCACGCGGAGAGCAATGGAGTTTGAGCGGATACATCCCGGACTTGATGGACCCTGAAAGTCCGTGAGTCACATATGGCTGAGCTTTGTTGCTTCATGGGCGTTCGCCGAGCTCAGGAGTGAAGATGTCGATAGAATCTGCGCTCAGCTCTAAGTGCCCAGGTCAAGTGTGACTGAGCTCAAGCAACATTAGCAGTGATTCACTGAGCTCAGAGGTCATTGTCTTGAAGATGGTGAGGCTCAGCAGAGAATGTCTGAATTGGTCACGATGGAGCTCAGATGTCGCAGGGTTGTGCGCACGAGCTCAGTCATCTCAAGTCTCAGCAGACAGTTTGGGGTCTCAGCAGAAGTGGACGATGGTGGACGCTGGTTTCGAGGGTCTCAGTATGGATCTTGTCTGAGCCCGAGAGGTCTCATCTAGTCGTCGAGAAATATCCGAAAGGTTGTCGCACGCTGGAGGGTCGCGTCATCAAATGATGACAGACATAAATCAGCCGTGGCACAATCCGACGCACCCTGATTGCTTACCTCGGCCAGCCATTGGGAGCCGTGTTGGCTTTTTACACGCCTTTTTACTTAAATTAAGTGGAAACCTCTGTAAAAATGTAAATAGCCGATTTAAAACGTGGAAATGGGTGAGATATCTCAGAGATTTGTCAGTCCAGCATCAACGGAGGACCGCCGACTTGGCGACGCCCTGTAGTAACTAGTGCATCTCACCCGCAGGCTTTGACCCAGTGTACTGCCCAGCAGCGTGCGCTCGCTGGAGGAGCAGGAGAATCAGGCGCAGGAGGCGCAGCACCTCTCCTTCTTCATCGAGACGTACGGCTGCCAGATGAACTCGGCCGACTCGGAGATCGTGCGCGCCATTCTGCTGGGAGGCAGCTAAACGTCCGCGTCCGACGCCGCCGACAAGCTGCTCATCAACACGTGCGCTGTGCGCGACAACGCCGAGGCCAAGACCTGGAACCGCCTGGAGTTGCTGCGCCAAGGCCAAGCTGCTGCTCAAGAAGCACAAGGACGTGCATACCGCGGGCGTGCTTGGCTGGATGGCCGAGTGCCTCAAGAAGAAGCTGCTCGAGACCGACAAGATGCATGACCTGGTGGTGGGTCCCGACGCCTACCGCGACATCCCCAATCTGCTGCGCGTCGTGCACGGCAGCGGCGAGGCAGCCGTCAACGTGCAGCTCTCGCTGGGCGAGACGTACGCCGACATTTCACCCATGCGCGCCGACCCGCACAGCCCTTCGGCCTTTGTCCATCATGCCTGGCTGTAACAACATGTACTCGTACTGCATTGACCCGTTCACGCCCGGACGTGAGCGCAGTCGCGTCATCAGCTCGATCGTGGACGAGGTGCGCGCACTGAATGACCTGGGCGTGAAGGAGGTCGTGCTGCTGGGCCAGAGTATCAACTCGTACCACGGCAAGAAGTCGGAGGGCGCTGTCGAAAAGGGGTGGGACTACGTTTCGTCTACATTATTCAGCAACATGTTCCGCACGCCATCTCGTCGACCTGGGAGGTGCATATGGCGGCGTACTTGGACTGGGTCACCTACAGTGTTGAATGGGTCATGGGCGACTACGGGTACGTGCACTACAGCTATGACTGTATCACGGCACATTACTACGACATGCACAGCCACAAGTCACGGTACCAGGGTCTGGCCTACCGTGCCAGCAACCTGTGCATAATGTGGGAGGATGACATTCACAGATCGAAGACGCACTAGCAAGTAAGTATCAAGCATACATGTATTCAAATTGTTGCTGCACTCGAGTAATTGTTTTGCAAACGGTTGATGGAGACGATGTGATGTCTTTTCACGTGCCGCAAGAAACTTCCGTCTGCATATTGGGCTTCGACTCTCCGATTGAGTGCGCTGAAGGCAAGATGCTGAGGTATATCTGCATCTGATAGTGTTCGAGAAGCATGTTCTGGATTCCGGCAAGCTCTTTGCTTCTTCCAAGTGTTCACCTCCATCATGCATACCATCAACTTACTGCTGGTTAAACAACGACGCCAGACTAGTCTTCCGTGCTCGAATTCCTGTCAGGGATTTTTCTTGAGGAAATGTTGGGTCATTTTCAGGAGGATCAGGTCGTCGGTTTGCCGCTGGAATAGGATCTGCACAAGACCCAAGCCGTGCCGTTGAAAATGGTAAGCCAGTACCAGCGTTGCTGTTTGCGTCGTCCGTGGTGTCGTCTGCACCTGTGATGCTCTCGTTTAGATCGACACCGCCGTTGGAAGCGCCCTCACCGGCTCTTGTATAGGACTCAGCATTGGCTTCGCTGTCATCCTCATTACTGGTAGAACTTGTGCTGGTGTTTGGCGCGTCCAAGATGTTGCTCCACATATCAACCGTGCCTTCTCTCCATACTCTCCAATCTCCTCCCAGTCGAAGTGCTCCAGAAATCCATCTATCTGTTGGTCGCTAAGAGCAACAGTATTGAGTTCAGAAGTCAATGTATCAACAGCCTCATCTTCCAGAAATGTTTGACGACAAACTACTGCTGTGGAGCAGGAAACGGTGGGCGGGTCTGGTGGAGCAGATCCAGTCGCCGCAGGAGTTTGAGACATTGGAGTACTAGCTTCCCTCTGCTCCAGGCGCGTTGCAACCGCCCCGATGTCTTGTTGCTCGGAAAATAGGACCCGCGCTAGTGGTATTGACTGAAGTTGCTCTTGAACATGCAGTTCAGGTGTAGCAAATACACTTCGAGACCCACGAGCAGGAGTTCCAGCTGGTGCAGGTGTCGGATTCGCTGGAGTTGCACGAGCTGGAGTAGTGCGGGTCGAATTCTGTAGCGTGACGATGCAAGTCGTTCATGGGAGTCTATCGTTCGTAGTAATTTCTTTGAGCTCGTTGGCATTACTTTCTCGCGGCAATTGTTTTCACGGACGTATTGATGCATGATCTGATGCTTCGTAGTTTTTTCAATGCTCATGCGGTTCCGTTTCAGCGTGAGTTTGAGTGCTAGCTCGCTAAAGAGGCGCTCACACGTTGCAGTGTTAACAGCAATTGACAAGATTGTAAGTGGAAGCACGGGCAGATTGCTGTCTTGCTTTGACTTCCTTTCGTACTCCCAAAACGAAGCCACTGCGTCTTTATGGAAATCGACACAGCGCGACGTTGTGTAATCTCCCTGAACGCAACTGAACATCTCTCCACGCAGGCCGCTATCATCGTCATAAACAAAGCGACGGTAGTAATACTGTGCGATTGGGCACACGTCGTCAAGCTCCGTGAGCACGGTCGGAGGAAACTGCCGTGCTTGCACCACATACTCAGGATGGTGGGGAAAAAAACCAAGATGAATAAAGGTTGCTCACAAGCATTCCAGCGAGCTTCCACTAGGCCAGTTAGCGAGTCACTCAGCTCAGTGCAAGCAAAGCCACGATAAATCTCCATATAGGAAATAACCACGTCAGCCACGGTGTTTTCATCTCTCTGTAAACGAAAGGAAGCGGTGCACAATGGCCGAACGATTTTCTCGGCCGTCTCCAGCTTTGCCCAAAACTCGTGGTCACCAAGAACGCGAAGCTTGTCTGTCAGTTCGCTGCTGTTCCGATAAGAGAAGACCATATCTTCCAGAACTCCTCGTGCACGGAGAAGCGACGCAAAACATGCCTGCATTGAATTCCATCGAGTTTCGCATAGCGTGAAAATAGCAAAACTAGTTCCGTAGCGCTTGTGCATAGCATTGACTGCACGTACCAGCCACTTTGAAGTTGGAGTGTTCAAATAACTGGCAACGCCTGCCGCGTCCGCGGAAATCTGTTTGAAAACTGTTTCATGAGCAAAGCAGTGCACGAACGAGATCTTTGGGTACCGAAGAGCCAAAATGCGACGAGCACGTCCACATTGATCGGCATTATCGGGCGCAACAGCACCCACATTCCACCCTGACGCAAGAAGCTCCTCGATCACCACTTCCATTTGTTCAGCTATTGCAAGCCTGTCATGGCGATCCCCCGCAGGTCGCAAACCGTAATTCATTACACGGCCAAATAAGGCAACCATGCAGCCCAGTACATGTAATTTTGCTATCGTTTCCCATACATCCGAAAGAAAATTTACTCTTCCACCGCTCCGATCTTGGACCGCTCTAACATTGTCTCGTTGCTCGATTGAATGCAGCTCTGCATACTCATTTGGAACACGACCGCCCATGATATGGCGATGCGGCACGGCGCCCGGAAATCCACAGCGAGCATTCAAAAAGACGAGCAACCGCCTGAATGAAAGTAGCTCCACAAAAGAGTCCGGAAGCAGCGCTTCTGCTTGAAATTCCAGTAGCAAACGCCAAAAAATCAGTAATTCAGCAGGTGTAAATGCCGGGGGCGAGATGCGTTGGATTTTGTTCGTTTCTGCATGTGCATTCACTCCTGCTTGATCGTCATCGCTCTGCGTCGACTTCCCTGTTACTTGAGCGTAGTACAAGCACTCGGCCAAGTGCTTCTCCCAAGCTTCCTTTCGACCACGAACATGCAGAGGAAACCGAACGTTTGCTCTGGCACTTATGTGGGCTGCGTAGCAATACTTACACACAGTCCACCACATCGATTTGTTGCATTTCTCGTCGAGCCGATAAAAGTTGGTGCTGATAGCACATGGCGGGCGTCCACATTTGGACCCGTCAACGTGCTCATCCCGCAGCCCAGGTAGGAGGTCCATCAGGAAGCGACTCACGCGATAAAATAGGGCGTTGACGACGCAGGCGCAGATTCGTATGGAGATTCAATTCTTGTGAAGCACGCTTCTGAAGTGCGGTGGCTCAGATCTTTTTACGTCAACAATGCAAAAGATCTCTGTAAAAAGGTTTAAATCTAGTAAAATGCACTTATTACGTAAAAATTTAAAAATTTAAAAGTAAAAATGCCAACACTGTTGGGAGACCCGGGATCCGCAACTCATCGCTGAAGTATCGCTGAGCCACCGCCTGACGCTGCTGGACTGATCCGAGCTTAGCCAGTCATTGGCTAGACTAATGTTGAAGCGCCGCTCGCTGTTGGCTTGCAGGCAGCTCGTAAGGCGATGTTTTCACCTTTGTTTGGGTGCCCTCCGCACGACGCTGAGCGCCCACCCCCCAATAATAGGCCTTTGTTTGCATGTGTAAAGTATTAATAAGAATCGAATTTGCCTCGAAGGCCGCAGGAGTAAGTGTGTACTTGTGGAAAAGGGTGTCTGAGGAGACTTCAACCAAACTCAATTCCCGTATAGACTATTTGGGTGTACCTCGGTGTGAGGGGGTGCCTATTTGGCTATTTCATTTCATTACGCGTCGGCAGGCCGAACTAGGCGGCTGTACCCAGCGCGTATTTCAGATTTTCGGGTAGAAGGTGATCTACTCTGAGGTTTCGGCAGAGCAGCGCCTGGGATTGTTGTTCTCAGAGCTGTTGGGTGGATTTCGTGTGGCTCTGAGCCTGGGATAGCGGTTCTCAGCTCAGTCGTTTCGTCTACGTCAAGACGTGGTGCGCGGAAGTCCCAGGGCGCAGAGGTGAGAACCCTGGATCAAGACAGGCCCAACCCGAGCCAATTCTCGGAGCCACCCTAAGTCTGGGGGGCTGTGTACGCGGTTCTCAGCTGGAGCCGCTCGGAGGAAGTGAAGAAGCAAGGAAGACCAGGTCTGTGGTCTTGGAAGAAGCAGACAACTTGTGTGTGAACTGTACTGTGGAGTATCCTGTCTACATTGAAGAAAACCCGGGGCAGATTGGGTCAAGACACGCGCAGACGAAGGCCTTTGAGCGGGGAGCCGGCTTCGTTTGGGGACATCTGAAGACAACTGGACTGGAATCAAGGTTGGCGTGGCTGTCTGACGTCTGGGCCCAAAGCGTAGCCCCAACAAGAACCGTCAAGGGAATCGCAAAGGAGGCGCACACGCCGCGTCGGACCCATGGTTCGAGCTTGGAGGTCTCGGCCGAGTCTTCGTCGAGTCCAGCTGAGATCTTTCAGCTGAGACTCTAAGACTCAGAAGTTTGGCGATTCAGGTTTGATCAAGGTTTGTTCTGGACACTGGGAAGTTGCCCGCACCTCACCACAAGACCTTCTTCAACGAGGAGGCCGTGGACGACAACACACTCAACAACACAGAAGGATAAGCTGTAGGGACAAACACCGGGTGTATTCCAGGATTAGGAGTTTATAGGAGCAAAATATACAGTGGTAGCGCCGATCGAACACTAAGCTTAACCTCCAAATGGAACAGCAAAGTAACCTCATCACAGAGTTCACAAACATGCAATCTAAGTACATCATTGAACACCAAGCTTAACCTCCTTGCGGAACAGCAAGGTTAACCTAAACACAAGCTAGCACACCACGCATCGACAGCAGAGGAGGCCGCACGTCGCACATACCGGCAGGTGTACAAATATGTAGTTAGCCGTGTATAGTGTCGTTGGGTGACGTGATGGGGTGTGGGCGACTTGCGCTTTTCGAGAAAAAAAAACATGAATAACGCTGTGCTTCACTGTGCGGCACCACAAGCCAGTCGTTGTAATAACAAAACTCACTTGTGAGGTTATACCCACGTGCTGGTACCTCAGCGAGTAATTACGCGTAAAACTGTCGTTAAAAGCAAGATTGCTTCTATTAGTGGACCCCGAGTATCGAGTCGGGCCCTCATTGCTGAATTTGCATCGGAGCGTGCACATCGCTCGAGCGTAAAATATGCATAATTTCGTTTTTGCCTGTTGTCTCAGTCCAGAGGCCGTTTTAGAGCCTGCCGCTCCGCCTATAAACTCGCTACAAACCCCCCTCTCGCACATCCTCTGGGCTGAAGCGATACCTACTTTTTGTGAACCATATACGCGGAATTAATCCCTATTGGGCTGTACGTACTACTGACGCAGAAACTACCAGTATAATATGATGTAGTGTAAGGAGATCCGAACCCTGGACAATGTAATTTTTTTAATGAACGGTTCAGCGTAGGTATTGAGCCAATTGTACTAACCAGCTCGTCTTATCACATATATGTAATGATGTCCGTTTTTAGCTAACCTGCTCGTTTTGGAAACCTATCCCTAGGTACTATTACCTTCCTCTGTATTAATAGCACTCACATTGTAATGAGCCAAATCGCCAATATTTTGTTCGTCAGCTCATAGTGGTCGAGACTAAAATCGGGGGTGGTGGTAGTGGCGTCGGGGTCACCCGTGGACGACGAAAGCATTTGCTCATTTGCGACATTTCGTTACCAACACAGGTTCAATATTTTGAAAATTTAAAACAAATTTCATTATCTTATGCAGAAACTTGCAAATTCGTAAGTCCTTACTCACTAAATCTTGTTATTACCTAATTGCCTTGTGCACCAACTCGTGAAGTGCAAGCTAGATCACATCATCGGCATGGTGGAGCTGCAACTAGCAAATTTAGACACCCTTCGGAAAGACAAAAACTGCTTCCCCAGCACACCTACGTGTGCCGTCAGAGCATCCTTCAGTCGATGGCCAC